>JARHVA010006468.1:220000-317500 GCA_037957365.1 Torreya grandis | reverse complement strand
TTTTTGGTTTAAGTTGTACCTACCCCATTTTCAATAATTTTCTTTGGCCTCAATTAATATGTTAGGGTTCCCTTTTCAAACACTTTTTTAAAAAGGTCCACCCTATAATAGAATATACAAATACAAATCTAATAGTATCTTCCTCTTACTCATATTCAAACTGAGTTTTTCCTAGACTATCTTTTTGTAATTGCTTTGATAAGTGTGATATTGGTATGGACAGGGAGGGTCCTATCAGTAATGGATGTTGTGGTGTATCTTGAATTTAAACCACAATTGGTACTTATGATGTGATGGGTGAACTTCATATATGGGTTTGAGAGTTAGTGGATTATGTGTCTACTTCACTCCTAAACTAGGATAATCTTGGGTCTAAAAATAATCCCTAATTCTTACAATCATAGTTTTTACTTATGAATTGATTACTTTTTATGGTAGGTGAGGAGAGGATAAATTTTATTCCTAAAATATTTTATATAAAGGCTATAAAAATAAAATATGAATCAAACTTATGTAAAATATTTTTGCATTATTCTTGGAGAGATTGTATATCTTCCAACTAGCATTACTCTAATCATCTTCTCCCATTATAAAATTCATAAGATATTATCATCCATTTATTAGCTTGCATCTAATGCATACTAAATTTTCTCTTCTATAATCCTAGTGTAATCCCATTATACCGGTCTTTGGTGACCTAGTGTAGTATTTTTAAGTACATATGTAATATGAGTAATAAGGATCCACAACATAAATCATAAGTACCTTGTTTTATCTTCTATAGATTTTATAAGGATGATTCATGGATCATATTAGAGACGTTAAAACCATATCCCATTAAATTTTAACAATCCAATAATTTATAATAATCTTCCTAATTGGTATAGTAAACCTTCCATGTAATGGACTTCACTTCATGCAAAACTCTAGTGTTTCTAATGACTTGGATGGAGAGGGCTCAATGATTAGGATATTATACTATAAGCGAAGAAATAAAATTATTAATCAATAATTTATTATTTTCATATATATGCATGTTGTATCCTTGATTAAAAAAACTTTTCACTATTTGCATGAACATCAGTGTGATGTACTATGGTCTATCAAAGTATAGAATGTGTTCATGTGCTTTACTCAATAGCACTTTGATCATTATTTCATAGATACTAAGAATGTAGATGTACTCCAGATGTCTAGACACATTCATTTGATAATATTGATTTTCTTCATGTATTCCATTCCTAAATTTGAGGGTTTGGTTTAACATGGATAGACACTCTGGCTCCATAACATGTTGGTCAATCTCCTCAAGTTTTGAATTCATATAACTTTGAGTGTCATAGTAGTGTGGTACTAGAGGAGGAACACTAAAAAATTATCCTTAGATATGGGAGTTATGATTTCATAGAATTCTCTTTCTATTTTAATTATTTTTACTTGTAAAACTTTGACCACTTGGGCTAGCTTCATTTTTTTCACTTTCCTTAAGGGTTTTTTTTTTCTAGATTGTAGTTTGCGATAAATTTATACAAAGTGTCTTTATCATAGAGGGGTTTATGTGTTTATATGGATGAAAAATTATTAATTTATAGTTAATCACTTTTTCCATGCCTTAAAATAAAAATAAACTATAAGTTATTAAAATTTATAGTTAATCATTAATTTATTTTTATCCACATTTTTATTTTTATTTTTTATCTAACTCTTTATTCATTTTGGTTCTAATTTGTTATAATTAAGTATTTCCTTCTTTTTATATATATATTTTTTAAAAGATGAAGTCATTCTTTATATTGAATCTTTTATTTGATAAGTGCATGTGAGTGCACCCACCCACACGCACACACACACACACACACACACACACACACACACACACACACACACACACACACACAATTATCCTTCCATATACCTATTTGTGCTCAACTTAGTTGATCATTCTATTCAACTAGTTTAAGGAATTAACCCTATGTGAGGAGTAAATGTATATTCACTTTTATTCAAGGAGTGTGTTATTTAAAAAAAAAAAATCACTCGCCCTCTTTTCCTAAATACCATTTTACAAAGTTTCAATTTTAGCAATAATTTTACTCTCTGTCATTCATTTTTTATATTTTATATCTTTTTTTCTAAATTTAGGAGGATAAATTTATTTTTAGTTTTCTTATTATTATATTTCACAATTAGTTTTACATATTTTTATTGTTTTTTTTCTAAAAATGGTTTGTGTTCTTATATTTTTTTCTAATTATTGTTCTATTTTTATTATTTTTAATAACATATTAATATTTATTTTACTTTTATTTATATGTTCATTAATAAATGGTGTATGATTTTAAGTGTGTCATTAAAAATTCCATCTCTTACCATTCCTAAAATGATTCATAATTATATATCTCTAGAATATGATATTTATTTGATTATGTATGGTTCTAGCCATCTTATTTTTAATATGCATAAATTTCTATACTTGTCATATATAAATACTTTTTCATTTATCTTGAATTCATTTTTATTAAGATTCCAATCATTCTAAAATTTTCTTCTTGTTTTCTCTTGTGTTTGTTTATAAGTTATGATACATCTTTTTTTCATGTAATTTTTATAGCTTTACAAATATTTATTATAAAGAGTCTTTTCAATTCATGCTAAGTTTAACCGCCAATATTAATCTCAATACAGAATATTGAATAGGTACAACTAATTTTGACTTTTATACCAATTAAAAGGGATAATAATTTGTAAGCCTTTTATAATTTGTGTAATAATCCCAAAGTATTATAGGTATTTTAATGTCCTAATATGTTGTCTCTACAATGTATAATTTGGTTATAAATTGTTCGTGTACCTTATTAAATGCCTCAATCATACCATTTACTTCTAGATGATACATAGTAATATGATTATGATGTATCAAAAATGATTTAGTGACTTTGTATCTATACCTTTTATAAAATGTTTCCGTTGACCATTTGTAATAGTAATTTGGAATTTGAATCCAATAACAATATTCTCATAGTAAAAAAGTTGGTAATTTTTATTATATAGAACTTATTAGGTATGTCGTATATCCATCCTCCTTGTTATTATAAATCAAACATCACTTCTCTACATTTCTATTTTGACTATCCCAATAAATTCAAATACCCATTTATCAAATTGAGCTAGTGATAATAATAGATAGAGTGGCATTTAATCTCATGCATTTAATATTAATAAATAAAATATTAATATTAGGATTATGGTGGATAACCATGTTTAAATATTAAACATACATGAAATAAAGTAGGTTAATTTGGTATTTTCATTATATTTTTATTCTTGAATAATGTTTTATATTTTTTATACTATTTTATCATGTTCATAATTTTTCTAGGTAATTTGTGCCACTATCCTCTTCTAATTCAAATACTTTATCTATATATTTTATAGTCGTAGTCTCTTTATGAGTAGTCACCAAAAATCGTTATTTTGGTTCATTTAGATTTATTTTGTGGCGATGTTTTTTATGGTTGTCTTGATATTCATTCATATTTTTTGACACTTTTTCATCTTATCATATAGAGATAAAAATTTATATGATCATTCTACCCCATTATCAATTTCGATGCACTCTTCACTATGTCTTACTTTCTTACACTACTTTTGGTTTCAGATGTCTTTGGGATTTTATTCACATATTTAATTCCCTTTTATGGTAGTTAATTTTATAATTCTTCAAGGTTTTTTTCCCATTTTTTGTATGTGATACCTTAGGACATGAAAATGAGTCATGTTCATTTCTCCCAATGGATTCCAGATTCCACATATGGGTATTCATCATAATTTCTCACTCTATGTCCTTATTTTCACATTTTTAGCATACTAAAAGAGGTAATTCTTGGACACATACTCTATTTTATCCTTGAATATATCATCTTCCTCTTCGATATCCATCTCTTCTATTATGGAATCCTTCTCTATTTCCATTTTTTCTAATACTCACCTTGGTGTTATTATAGTATTCATGTTGTTTCTTTAAGGTGTATTTTTTTATAATATTTGGGATTATATTATTGATATTAGGGTTTTAATATACTTGGGTTAACCATTATTAATGGTTTTGGTGTCATTTGATGAACTGATAAAACTCATATTATATTTATATCATTGATGTCTACTACTGTAGCATAGAAAGAACATGTATTATTATAATGATAAATTGATGTACACATAATAAAATACATTAGATGGTCTGTATGTGGAATTACTTCCATCCTTGACATAAGTTTTGTGGATTTTGATCATATATATGACATATTCCATAATATATTTTATCCATGTAAATGGGTTTTTTAATTGGTTTTGTCATACCAACTAATGTTTTTTATGATCTAATAGTTTCCACTTTTTTATCACATTTACTATGTACACTCTATATCTTAGAGTGTCATTATTTACAAAACATAGTGTACCATATCTGTGGTTATGAAGTATTATTTATTTCTTTAAATTTAATATCATCATATCCTTTCATCTATATTTCTTGATTTAACCTTATTTATGCTAGTTCTTGTTATAATATTTCCATATTTTCTTTTAGTGAATATTATGTTTCCCTTCTCCATGATTATGCTTCTAGTCTTGATTCCACCTCTAGGGTTTTTGTGAACATATTGAAAATATTTCCATCCATTTAAGACTTTAAGTACAAAAATAATATAAATATAAAATTATTCAATTTTTATACACATAAATTAAATAATTAAGTGCTTGACTATGTTTTTTCTTGAAATCCTCACCTTAATTGGTCTATTCACCATCTCACTAACTCACAATCTATAAGAGGGTCCTCACTATCTTGAAAACACATAAAATATCATTTGTATATCCCTATTTCAACATGATTCATTCCTATTAAATCTACATGTACTTATTAGGTCTTTTCCAATAGTCTTTGTCTTTATGGGATAGGTCTATGTTAGGTCAAATAGGCCACATTACAACCTTGTCCCTTAACATGACCATGTATCCTATACTCCAAAAATCACTTTTTTGAAATGATAAATTTCAAAATGGATCTCCCACACTTTTTGTAAATTTTTTTAGCAAAATATTTTAAATATTCCCATATAAAATAACATCAAGGCATTCACTTAAAACCCCATAGAAAAATGATTTTGAGTTACTACACATTTAGCAAAAGAGAACTATTTATCATAATTTTAGTTTTTATACCTTATAATAGTCATAATCCAAGTCTAAATATTTTATATTTCAATTTAATTAAATGAATTATTAAAAATTATAATCAATATTATATCTATAGTCATATAGTTTCATAATCATGGATCACATAATCCCCTAGGAGGGAGAACCATATCAACCCAAGGCTCATTTGGGAAATATAGGTAGAAATAAAATAATGTGGGGTTTTCAAAGTATAGATCAACTATTCCCATTACCCATTCATGCCTTTCAAGTTTGATCTCTATATTTTTAATTATGCAAGAACAAGGATCTATGTTTTATTGGTCATCCATGAAACTATTTAGCTCCCACAGAGTTAAGAAACCCTCATTTATAAGTGAATATATATATATATATATATATATATTAAAAATAGGTTGTATATTTGACCAGTACATAACTTCTTTCAATAAAAATTCTTTCACTATGCATTGTCCTCCCCGATGGCCTTGTACCAACATAATTTGTAATTCTTTTTTCATATGGGATACTGTTTATGTTGTCACCAAGTTTTGCACCCTAAAAGAGGTTATTCAAGATTATTTTACATTTGGGCAACATGGGAAAATTTATAGGTATGTGGGTATACCTATATTAGCAATGGGCCTCTAGGTTTAAGGGCTAGCTCCTTGAATATATTGTGCAATGTTTGTCACTTAAGCTACTAATTATTTATGGGGAAAAAGAGTTAGAAAATGCATAAATTAAACATACTCTAAAGGAGGTGATGAACAAGGAATATCTTCCACATGACCATCATATTTTTTACCATAATGAAGCAAAATATACAAGCTAGTTTCTAAGTATAAATGGGTTCTAACTTGAGTATTTCAATATAGAGGTAACAGGTGAGCAAAAATACAAGGAAAATGAGCTAGATGGAAGATTATACACTTTTAAAATAATCATACACTTAAAGAGAATTTACATGCTAGACTACGCTCTATATGACCTATTAGACTACGAAATCTTTCCTAGACATGAAAGGATAAGGGAAGAAATGATAGAGAGTTATCACTTCTCATTACCATACATCACTTTAAAAATTAGAATATTGTTCAAAACAAAGAAAACAAAAATTGTATTAATATTTAAAGGGAAAATATAACATCATCCTAGTAGGGATTATCCATATATGTGTGGTTTTCTTTAAAATAGCTCAAGTTCTATACTTATAAAAGAAAGGCACAAGAGAAAGGGGGACTTGGTGATAAAAATGGGAATCAATCAGTTCAAATATTTGAACCATAGTTATAACTTCCTTTGTAAATATGCTCATTTAAACCATTTGATTGATCTAGGTCACCTTAAGTAGTTTTAAAATTACATCATTCTCCCCTTGACACTCCCTGATGGTTATAATGGTAGGATCAAGAATTCCAAGTAGTTTCAGGTATCTATCTAGTTATAATAACTAGATCAATATATTAGGGCTTTACCCTGATGCTAAATTGATCTAAACTACTGTGCCATGATATGTGCCCAAGTGGGAAGAAAGGTCACTTTCCTACAACTAGCTTTGATGATGGATGTTGAGTTCTATGTATCTTAATTTATAGGTCCCCAATGGTACTATATAATCCTAAAGTATCTACTCCTAACCCAAAATAAAATGTGCTCAAGCTTAGTTCCATCATACTTGCTTACCTTAGATAAACATTGACTCTTCAACCTCTGCCTAAGTCACTTGGCTCCCCTTTGATCTGATTGGTCATCAAGAACTAGTTTATATTAGCCTATGCATAAATCCCTATGAGCTTTCAATCTTCTAATAGTCAAATTCATTTGTGCCACTTGGCACACACCCATTCACCCTTGAGGTTCATTAAACATTTTGAATCAAATCAGTCTATTGGATTTTCCAAGTCTAAATGAACATGAGCCCTTTGGATCTACCTTTGAATTATCAACCTTGTCCCCACCTATGCCACATGTAAAATGAGCATTAATCCTTATGATCTTTTGGTGATCTATAGCTTCAACCACTTATTCCATGTGTCAACCCTTTGATCTCTCTAGCTTTTTGACTCATCTTGCACTATTGGATTGAGATGTATGATTGAGCAAGGACCATTAATATTTTTGGGACCCACTATTTGAAACCCAACACCTACTTCATGAAATTAAAATTGATGGTCTACGGGACATAATTTGATGTTCATGTAACTATCATTGATGGTTGTGTGATCATCAAATTTAATCTCAAAAGGACTTACTTTATTTGAGATTAAACTTGAAGCTAACACAAACATCTCTAGATTTTCAAATCCAAATGGCTATTTCCTTCAAGCCCTTTATTGGATAATCCCTTCAAGCTTTACATGAGACACTGTATCTTAAAGAATTTGTTTGACTTATCCTTTCCTAAAGTAATTATTGCAAACAAAATACCCAAAAGAATTCATGTCTTGGTCCCTTTCCCTTTGAAAAGTGCCCCTCAAAACATTATATTGGTCCACCTTGCTATAGAAATGTATCCTATAAAGAAAGTGCATGGGACACTTTGTCAATAAAATGCATTTTGGAACTTTGAAGTAGACTATTTACTCAAGAAACATACCCTTCAAGGAATTATTCGGAACACTTTTCTTGGAAAAGTTACCTTCAATATTTATATTTTGCGATAATTTCTCTAAAATATATCCTTGGAACTTTGAAAGAGGCCCCTTCTTGTAGAAGAATTCTTTCAAGAAAATTGTTGAGATAATTTTCTTAAAATATCTTTATGTTTCCTTTTGACTTTGAACTATTTTCTTAAGTAAATTACCCTTTATGAAAATTGAAGAGAACACTTTTCTTGAGAAATTGACCCTATTATTACATTAGACCCTTTGGTGAAGGAAATCACCCTTTGAAAAAGGTGTTTGGGACACTTTATTTCAAAATTGCCCTTTATAATTCTTAAAGTGGACCATTTCGATGAGAATATACCCTTCAATAAAGTTGCAAAGGACACTTGCTTGAAAGGTACCCTTGGAAACCTTTGAAAAGTGCCCTTCAAAGAAATGATCCTTTAAGGAAATTATTTTGAATAAAATGTCTCAAACAATTCTCGACACTTAGCAAAAAAACCTAAAACAAAAGTCCCAAAATAATTAAGCCTTGTATATTTACTATGGGATTTATGTGGAAACTTCCTTTGAAGGAAATATTAATGCTCTAATCACTTGGTCAAAAGTGTAACAAAACTTCCAAGTGTAACCTACTCTCACAACTGCTTAACACCATTAAAATTAACTACTTGTATATATGTTCAAAATGATTCTTAAGACACTAGAAGATAGAAGGACTAGGCTAAGCCATGCCCCACTTAAAATGGAATATTAAATGACATCAAATAAAGCCACAACATACACTATGACATTCTAAAAGACCCCTATACAATATTTTGACTATAGGGGGTTGACCCATTTTGGGTTATGGGAAAAAATGGTTAACATCTATGGTGATTCCTAGGGGTGGTATGCTTACTATGGAGTCACAAGTATATAAGTTATAAATATAAACTACTTTGAACAATTTAAAAAACATAGAAAATAACAAGGACAAAACACAAAGCAAGGAACTAAACAAAACACATTATGCTTTAAAGCACTTATTGGGACACAAAAAAATAAGAAAAAAGACACACACCTAACCTAATATTTACAATACAAGCCTTAAAATCTCAATGGTAGGGTTTTAAGTGTATCCCATTCACAAGGATATGTAGTTCTTCTATAATTATCCTTATTAACTAAAAGGAGTTTCTTTTCTTGAACTTAGTGATGACATATGGTCCACTCCATAGGGCATCAAACTTAGTATGCCTACCTAGATTTACTCTCTCTTCATCCCATTTAAAGACTATGCCACCTTCTTGAAATGATCTTAGAGTTGTCTTCTTGTCAAAATACCTCTTCATTAGTACCTAGTGATGCCCCATGTCTTGATGAGCCTTACCTCTAATCTCTTGTAACTCCATTAGTTATGTCAATCTCACTTCCATGGGAGTGTTCTCAAGAAAATCTAGTTGGTGTGTTAATTACAAGTCTAAAAAGTCTTGAGATATAGACATCTTAGCTTCCCTTCCATAGACAACCACAAAAGGAAAATTCCCTATTAACCTCTTAGGATTTATTATATTAGTCCATAAGTCTATCTTTATTTTAGTATTCCAAGTTATTTGGTTATGCTCTAAGGTTCTCTTAATGATTTTGATTAGGTTCTTGTTGGTAGATTCAACCAACCCATTACCTTGAGGTTAATAATTGGATGAAGTGCTCAATAACATTCCATTATTACTTTCTTAATCAGCTATTTTAGCACCCATAAAATCAAGATCATTATCTAAAATGATAGTAGAGTGAGTGTCAAACCTTGTTATGCTACTCTAATATAAACCTAAGATGGCACTCTCATTATCCTCCTTCAATGCTACTACCTGAACCCATCTGGTAAAATAATCAATTTCTATGAGTATTTATTTATGACTAGCATTTGATGGGATATTTATCATGATAATGAAGTCAAGATCCCATTACATGAAAGGTTGGTCTACATGGATAGGCTTAATAGGAAGAGATGCAAGCTTCTAGTTTCTTGTAAATATGGCATATTGCCCACACCTTCTTACCCAAGCATGGAAATCCTTGAAGAGGTTGGGACAATAATAGCCAAACCTCATTATCTTGGTGGATTTTGTCCTTAGAGAGAAATGGCCTCCTACAATCCCATCATGGAGCTTCTCAAGCAACACTCCAAACTGGTCATTATCAATAGATCTCAAAATCACACCATTGACGTCACTCCTAAAAAATATGTCATGCAAAAGATAAAAGGGTATAGATTGAAATCTAAAATACCTCCTTTGTGATCTAGTCATATTATCAGGGTACTCACCATTTTGGTGAATTATGACCATGTCTTGTGTCCAATTTATTGAAAGCAATGGATTAAATAGTTAGGGACACTCATGATTGACTAGAGCTTCCTCTTTTGATTCATGAATATCTAAATCTAGATGCTCATAGAGGCCTTTACCCCTTAATATTTTTGTCACTTTTATATAAACACCATATTACTTAACCCTAGTGATCTACCCCACCCTCTTTTCATTGAGATCCTTGCTCAAAATAAATTCCTTGGTACTAAGATGAGAGACTATAACCTAAATCTTTTTATTTGAGACCATATGTTTCAACTTCTTTAGTCATCTTACAAAAACAAGGACTTATTTATCCACAAAGGTGTATTTGACTTTGTAATCTTCTAAACCTTGACTAAAGAATGAAATTGGCTATTTCATGCCCTTATTATTCTTCTACATCAGCATGGATGAGATAGTATCAAGGTTATAAAATGAATAAAACATGAAGTATTTAGTAAAATCAAGATTCACAAGGGTATGATATTCTACAATTACTTTCTTTGTGGATTCAAAACTAATCTTATCCTCTTTGGTCAAAGAGAAGACCTAGTTCTTCTTGAGCATAGATGTGATAGGTTTTACTAAAGATGCAAAACTAGGTGTGAACCTTCTTATCAATTTTATTTTTCCTAAGAAACTTTGAATTCCTTTCTCATTAAATGGAAATGATAAACCTAGGATAGCCTCTATTATCTTAGGATTGATAGTAAAACCATTCTTTGAAACAATATGTCCTAGGAGCTTACCTTCATGAACAACAAAGATGCACTTATTTAGGTTAAGGGATACCCCATATTATCTGCATCTTTCAAACACTTGTCTTAAATTTAACATGTGTTCATCTGCATCCTTATAAAAACTTATTATATCATCTAGATAAACTAGTACTAACTCATTAATTAAACCTTTAAAGGCCATGTCCATTACTCTTTAAAAAGTGGCACTAACATTGGATAGACTAAAAGGAATCTTATTATAAGCAAAAGTCCCTATTTGGTAGTGAAGGATATCTTGAAATAATCATATTTATTGATTAAAATTTGATTATAGCCTAAATAGCCATCTAGCAAAGAGAAATTCTAAGAACTTGAAATCATCTATAAAATCTACTCCATCGAGGGTAGAGGATAGTGATGTTTGAGTGACAATCAATTAATCTCTCTAAATTTTACACAAAGATTTATTTCCCCATTATTATTTATAACATGCACAAGGATATCCACCCATTTTTAATTCTTGATGGGAAATATTATCTTAGATTTAAGGAGCTTGGTGAGCTCTATCCTCATGAGTTGCTCAACCTTGGGGTTGATGGTTCTTTGATTTTATCTACCTAATTTAACTCTTGATTCCAAATAAATGTTATGGTGTGTTAGGATAGGATAAAATACATTGATTTTCTTATATTCATATTAAAATATATCATGAAACTCTCTACATAGTTAAATGAAATCTTACTTTTCTAATATAGAACATACCTTGCCTAGTTTGAGGAGTTTGTCTTTGAAGATCAAGACACTTTCATAATTATCCTCCTTTGTGGATACACTCAATTTATCTTTCCTCTTTTGATAATTATCATTAAATATAATTTTTATGGTCACCAAATGATTAGTTATCTTATTGGTCTTTAGTTGTATAATCTGGTCACCCAACTATTCTTGGAGTCTTCCATAATTTCTAGAAGAGAACTCATCCTGATTTTACAAGAAGCATGCAATGTGTTTGTCACAATCAAAAAATTACCAAGAGACTTAATTATTAGTTAAATAAGGTATAATAATTATCTTAATATGATATTTATTTCCTTCTTCCTTTATGGTAGTTGGAGTGTCAAATTGGGCTCCTATGGCAGCTAGTCTATTAGCATGAATATTCTACTCCCTTAGGACTGAGTGAATGTTGAATACATTTAATTATTCAAGTAGATACCATACCTGATACCTATATGATTTAAGAAAAGGGATTTTTTTAACAACCACCTTCCTCACTTGGTGCACAACAAACTCACTATCTCTATACACTTGCATGTTCTTGACCCTTTTCTCCTTGCCTATTGAAGGTTGTGAATCAAACCTTTCATACATGACCACATTGCAAGTGCAAATAAAATGAAATATATATGAAGCACACTAATATTATTTAGATGGAGAGACCAACATAATTCCATCCACTAAACCAACCTTACTTCTTGATCCATCATAAAACTTCTTCCATTATTCATCATTTTCACCCTCTTCTTTAGAGAGTAGAGGTGTTTGTATTCCTTCTTCATGATACAATATGTCCCTAGATCAGTTTCCACCATTAGAGAATAAATATCCTACTCATATGTATTAGTATCATATTCATCAAGAAAAAAAATTATAATTCCCCCAATCTTGGAAGAAGTGCCATCATCTAGAATAGAATCCTTTTCTTCATGAATAACCTAGTTAAAATTAGAACTTATCTCGATGTAAGGTTTGATATGAAACCTTGTAATATGTTATGTCATAATTGTCACATTAATCCCACACCTCATCCTAACGGCCAAGAAGGACCAATTATCTAAAATATATCCACCAATATTGTTATTAAATTCCCTTAATAGGTAGATTGCAAAGTGGGTTGGGACATCAAAAATAATTATCTTGCAAGATAGGAAAACTAGGGAAGTCATGTAGGAAAACCTTCAATTTGTTTATCAGTCCTATTATTTTGGCATGGGAACCATACATAATGATAACTCCTTTAATATTATTCTCATACTTCAAACCCAATTTTTCAATTACTACCTTGGGCATGACTGAAATTGAAGCTCCACTATCCATTATGTAATTATCGACTAGCTTGTCACCTATTATGAGAGTGAGATAGAATGGTGGATTTTTATTTGCCCTAGTGGATGGTTAAAAAATAGTACTAGGAAAAATTTAAAGGAAAACATTAATTTGAATTTGATTTGAGGATGAAGGACTAGTAGTAATAGTGGACAATTACTTTTGTAACAATTCATTTTGGCTAGGCATATGTAAAACATCCCAAAGGGAAATTGATGTTTTATTACTCTTCATGAACTCTTAAATGTTTGAAGAAGATATACCTAATTTATCCTTGGATTTTTTAGGTATATAAATACTTGTAACTTGAGGTATAAGGGTATAACTTACCACATTTTGACTTTTTGGGGGTGTAAAAGCCTTTAGAACTACCATAGAAGCCTTTAAAATGGTTACACTTATAACTACATCTTGTTGACTTATAAGGTGGTTGGATGATTTTTTAGGAATGATTATACAGTTTAATAAATTTTTATTCTTGGTCCTTGTATTGTCTACAATAGAGGCTCCTTGATTTAGCACAACAATGTCCTCAACCAAACAATTGGTGAAGATTTCTCCTTGAGGTTACCAACCTTCATTAGCTTGAATCACCACCTCATCTTAACTTGATAGGAGGGGAGTAACTACTCCTTGAGACACAAGATCTTACTCTCCTTTTTTATTTTCATCCATGAATTGGTCTTGTTGCCAATCTTCTCCCTACACTAAATTACTATAAACTAGTACCATCTCCTTTGCATTAATGATAGAGCTAGGATTGTATGTATTAGCAAGCCTATTGGAATTAGGTTTTCATTGGCCTCTCCATTTTACATATAATTTTTTATAGGGGTAAGGATTTTGATAGGAACCTTATTTCACATTATCTTATCTAAGCTGAGTTCTTAGCCTTTGAATTTTTGCATCTTTGTCCATGACATTATCCTCTTTTTTAGGGGCAACTCTAGGCTTGGTATTGATTTTAGGAGTTTGAGCCAAATTTAAAGAACTAGTAGAAGCATGAGAAAATAGAGGCATAAACACTTTAGGTCAAAATATTCCATCTTAGATGAGACTATTACTAGCTATAATAACAAGCTAATATGCTTTAGGGAGGGTGGAAGTACCCATAGATTGAAACATGATAGCAATTTCAATCCCAATGGCTTTCAAGTAAGTAGGGAACACAAAACTAGTAGGTGGTCTCATGGGAGGAGGTAACATATGCCAAGTCTTTTGAAACCTTTCATTAAAATAATGAATTATTTCATTAGGCCCCATTTTTATCATTTTGAGATGATGAATGAAAGAGGCATGGTTACTTTCATTCCCAAATCTAGAAGTAAACAATACTTCAAACTTATCCCATGTTGTGATGCATCCACCTTCTAGAGTCTTATACCAATCAAGGGCCTTCCCTTTAAGGGACATATAAAGGGGCCTAATGGACATGTTGTCTTGGAAAATATTATGAAAACTACAAAAGTTAGATAATCTCTAATGTGCTCACTAGGTGTGATATGACTCTCACCATTGAATATGGGCATACCTTTTCTAGCATTGGGAGGGATTTTATCATATGTATGAAGTTAAATGGGATTATTAGTGTTGAAATTAGGTAAACCATAAGGTTAAGCCATGTCTTCATCTTCAAGATATTCCAATTCTTTAGCCTCTCCCTCTTCTTCCTCTCTAGCAAAATATACTCATTCTTCTAAGGGAAGATTAGGTTGTGGATACTAAATTGCAAGAGGGATCTTAGGTTGAATTGGTGGATTAACAAGATTAAATGGTCTAGTAGAGGATGGCCTAGTGATGACCATGAATTATATAGGTAATTTTATAACCAAACAATGGTATGAAACTAGACTTACTTTGAGGAATCACTAAATACTAGGTAGTACACTAGTTTACAGTTGGTGTTTGTCGATACCAACATTTGCCTTGACAAGTTATATTAAAGACAATTGGTCCCATTAGGCATGGAAAATATATGGTCGCCAAATTTTTCACCCTATAAGAGGTTTTTTAGGCTTCTTTTTGATTTGGGTAACATGGGAACATTTCTAGGTATGTGGGTTTACCTATATCAGAAATGGGCCTCTAGGTTTAAGGGCTATCTCCCTGAATATATCATGCAATATTTGTCATTTAAGATATTATTTATTTATGGGGGTAAAGAGTTAGAAAATGAATAAATTTAACCTACTCTAAAGAAGGTTATGCACCAATAATATCTTCCACATTACCACCATATTTTCTACCATAATGAATCAAAGTATACAAGTTAGTCTCTAAGTCTCAATGGGTTTTAACATGAGTATTTCAATATATAGGTGAGGGGTGAGTATAACTACAAGGAAAATGAGCCAGAGGGAAGATTTCAAACTGTAAGAACAAGAATACACTTGAAGAGACTTTACATGATAGAATACACTCCATATGATTTGTTAGATTAAGAATTCTTGCTCAAACATGAAAGGATAAGGGAAGGAAGGATAAAGATTTATCACGTCTCATCACCATAAATCACTTAAAAACTTAGAAATTTTTTCAAACTTATAAAACAAACTTGTATTAATGTTCCAATGTAAAATATAAAATTAGTCCAGTAGGGCTTCACCATACATGGTGTGGTTGTATTTACAATAGATCAAGAGCTATACCTATAAAAGAAAGGCCGCAAGAGAAAGGGGGCCTTAGTTCTTAAAAAGGAAATCAATCATTTCAAATATTTTAACCATAGTAGTAACTTCCTTTGAAAATATGCTCATTCAAGTCATTTAAATGATTCAAGTCACCCTAAGTGGTTGCATAGTTACATCATTCTCCCCTTGATTCTCGTTGATGGTAGTAATAATAGGATCAAGCATTCCCATCAGGTTCAAGCATCCATCTAGTTATAATAACCAAATAAATCTATTATGGATTTGTCTTGATGCTAAACTACTCCAAACTGGTGTGCATGATGTGTGCCCAAGTGGGAAGAATGGTTACTTTACTATGGCTAGCTTTGGTGATGGCCATTGAGTTTTATGTGTCTTACTTCATAGGTCCCTAATGGTGCCATATGATCCCAAAATATCCACTCTTGTCCCCAACTAAAACATGTTTGAGCTTGACTTCATCATGCTTGCCTATCTTAATCAAAAATTGACTCTTTAACATCTACCTAAGTCACTTGGCTCTCCTTTCTTCTAATTAGTCATCAAAAGAACTAGCTCAGATCAGCCTATAAATGGATGCTCATTATCCATTGGTATTCTAATATTTAAATTCACTTATGTGACTTATCACACACCCATTCACTCTTAAGGTTCATTAACCATTTTGACTCAGCTCACTCTATTGGATTTACTAGCTCCAAATGAATGCAAGCCCTTGGATCTACCTTTGAATTGTCAACCTTGTCCCCACATATGCCACATGTCAAATGAGAATTAATCTTTAATATGTTTTTTTCAATTTATAGATTCACATTTTTATGCCATGTATCATCCCCTTAAGCTCTCTAACTATTTAACACATCTCACACTATTGTATTGAGATGCACGATTGAGTAATGATCATTGATCTTTATAATACCCAAGATTTGAAACCCAATTGCTACTTCATGACCTTAAAATTGATGATTTGTAGAATGTCATTTTATATTCATGTGACCGTCATTTATGGTTGTGTAACTAAAAAATTTAATATAAAAAGGACATACACTATTTGAGAATAAACTAAATGTTAACATGAACATCTCCAAATTTTCAAATCCAAATGGCTATTTCCTTCATATCTTTTCCTAGACAATCCCTTTAGGCTACATAGGACACTTTCTATGAAGGAATCATTTTTATTATCCTTGCCTCAAATAATTCTTTCAGATAAAATGTCTAAAAGAATTTGTGTCTTGGTCATTTGCCCTCTGAAAAGTGCCCTTCATAACTTTGAATTGGTTCACTCCAATGTAGAAATATATCCTTCAGAGAAAGTACATAGGACACTTTGCCAATAAAATGCCATTTGAAACCTTAAAGTGGACTATTTCCCAAAGGAAAATACCCTTTTGGGAATTGTTTAAGATACCTTGCTTGGAAAAGTGCCCTTTGGGATTTCTATTTTTGGATAATTTCTTTGAAAGATATCCTGTAGAACATTGAAAGAGGCCCTTTCTTGTAGAAAAATTCTTTTGGGAAAATTATTTGGACAATTTTCCTAAAATATCTTTGTGTTGACTTTTACCTTAAGACTATTTTCCTAATAAAAGTACCCTTTGGGAAAATTGAAGAGGACACTTTGCTTGAGAAATTGACCCTTCAGTATTTTTGCATTGGACCCTTTATCAAAGGAAAGCACCCTTTATAAAAGGTGTTTGGGACACTTTCCTTCAAAAGTTCCCTTTGTAATTCTTGAAGTGGACCATTTCCTTGAGAAACTACCCTTCAAGAAAATTACAGAGGACACTTACTTGAAAAATTACCCTTTAGAACCTTTGAAAAGTGCCCTTCAAAAAAATGATCCTTTAGGGAAATTGTTTCAGACAAAATGTCTAAAACAATTATTGACACTTAGCCAAAAACCCTAAAACAAAAGTATCAAAAGAACTAATCCTTGTATATTTGTTGTGGGATTTGTGTGGAAACTTTCTCTAAAGGAAATCTAAATTCTCCAATCACTTTTCCAAAATTTGAACAAAACTCCTAAGTGCAACCTTAGGCTTTTCAGTTCTTACTCTTGCAACTGCTCAACACCATGAAAATTTGCTACTTGCATATATGATCAAAATGATTCTTAAGACATTAGAAGACATAAGGAAAAAGTTAAGCTATGACCCACTTAAAATGTCATATGAATTGACATCAAAAAAATCCACAACATAACCTATGACATTATAAAAGGTCCCTATACAATATTTTGACTATAGGGGGCTTGACCCATTTTGGGTTGTGGGGAGAAATGGTTAATAGTTTACATGTATTTTCAAGTAAATTCCAATCACAACCAGCTTACATATTCAATGTTAAATATGTTTTAGGAAGGTTTACATATTATTAGGTTCATGTACTATTTTTAGTAATTTTTTAAATCTTTAAAAAATTTGTACCATATTGTATTTTAATATTAGATATGTATATTCCAGCTTTTCCATTTTAATAGTTTAATATCTATTAATTTTATTAGTTTCAATTCAAAAATAGATTAAACACTATTCATTTTCTCACTTAGGTCTTCTTTTAATTTCCATACTATCCCTTTAAATCATTGTTCATAGTCTTTTAATGCTTCTTTTTATTTTTGTATTAGGTCCATCATTTTATTGACACTTATATAGACATATTGAGGTAATTAAAATATCCTTTATATTATATTTTGCACATTTACCCAATAATTCTTATGTCTTATATTTGTCTTCATATACCATTTTAGTGCATCATATGTTAATGTTCCAAAAAAATAACTAATCATTTTATTATCTATAATATTATTAGTTTTATATTACAAACCCAATATGAAAAAATGTGTATCATTTGTGTTTTTGTCAAACATAGGAAATTTCATTCTGTTTTGCATCCTATTTGATGTATCTGATTGTGTAATTTAATAGTTGTTTCTCTAATTAATTTATGTAATTGTTTGTGAATTAATATCGGAACGTATCTATTGGTTATCACTTTATTATCTTACTAAGGTTTTCCTTTTACCTTTGTCTCTTTTTATTTATTCTTAAAAATATTTATTTCATAATAACTTTGTATGATATTGTAAAATCTCTCTTGTCTTCTCCATATCTTCACTAAATCAATCTTATATGTTTTATACCTCATCTCCTATATGTATCTCTTAGTGTTTCATCAATGGGTATTCTATTTGGATGTGAAAAATGTAAGGGATGATGTTTCATCCAAAGGGCTCATTTCCTCTTATGATCTCTTTCAATTTGGTTTTTGAAATGGGGTTTCACTTCTTATCTCTTTCTCTTTATCTCCTACCTCTAAATTTTCTTATTTTTTACTAAATTTATTAACTAATACTTCTCTTACCTAATTAACTTATCCATTCTCTACTTTTATCATTTCTTTTATGTTCTATGTGACACTATCTTTACTTCCTTTCATTGTATCTAAATATCCTTCTAACTTTTCCATTATTTTTCTACTATTATAGCTTCTCTATCTATTTCTATATTAATCCTTATGCCTCAGCCTCTTCATTTAGTATTTATCACCACAAACTAAGCTTTCACTCTCAATATTTTGCATAATTTTGGCGTGTACAAAAGTGTAACTAAATCAAATAGTCATTTCTTCCTATCATCTATTTAATTTTAAAGTGTAAAATAAAATATATCTCTTTACATATTCCCTTTATGCATTATAGTGTTACAAATGACAATTGATTCATTTTAGTTAGATTAATGTCTATATTTTTAATGTGGGGATAATCACTATAGAGGTTTATGTTTCATATTCTATGGTCCAAATTCTCTATGTAATTCTCTTTTATTTTTTTCCTTTATAATTATTTCTTACTCTTTGTCCTAATTATTTCCTCCTCTCTTTTCTTCCTCACCTCTTCATTTGTCATTTGACTATTGAATTTTCACTATTTCTCTTAAATTTTAAAACTAACCACTACTAACTATTATCTATTTCATATCTTCCCACTACATATTATCTAGCTTATACCAACTATTTAGACTGTAGATTATCATAATTAATGTCTTTTCATGATCCCATTTTTTCTAAAATCCATTCCTCATGTGCTTAACTCCCAAAGGAACTTATTTCCTTCATTAGATAAACCATTTCATAAAAATAAATTGTGGATAAGGATTATTATTTTTTTCAATAATCTACCTCATACCCCTTCCAAAAATTCTACTTTCTTAGAACCAAAGATTTTTTAAAATTAGAGGGCCCAAATGATCATTAAAAATTTGATTTTGGTTTCAAACTATTAATCAATCCAGGTCCAAGATTTGTCATTATATTTTAAATAAATTTAGTTTATCTATGGTACACTTAATTAGTTTTTTAATATAAATTATATATCCTTCTATGAATTTTAATATTATTAGTTTCCAAATCCACAATAATTATGCAAACTAACAAAAAAATATTCTTCTTATGGTAGAAAGATATTTGATTTGGATTATGGTAATGAATCACCAATTCTAGTTACCTCAAAGTGTTTTGTTTTAATACTTGGTCCCACCATGCTTCAATTTATATTTATTTTATATTTCATAACATGAGTGGATAGTTTTATCTAGATATTAGATAATGAAAGTCTGGGTGGAGCCACCAAATGTTAACATAAAATTTGTAACTTGGTGATAAATGTTTATGTCATTAAAGATGAATTTAGTTATAGATAATTTAGTGTAGAAGTTATTATTTTATGTTATTACTAAGTTATTAAGTGCATTCATAATATTTTTAAGTAGATATATTCATCCACATATGTACATAATACACATATATTTCCTACTCTAATTATTTTTATTCATATATACATATATATATATATATATGTATGTATATATATGTATGTATATATATATATGTATGTATATATATATATATATATGTATATATATATATATATATCTTTATATATATATATATGTATGTATATATACATATACAGATATATATATATATATACATATATATATACATATATATGTATATACATATATATATATATGTATATATATATATATGTGTATATATATATATATATACATATATATATATATATATATATACAGATATATATATATATATATATATATATATATATATAACATCCATTACATTCCACATATATCTTTACCATATACCTTTGAACTCTCTTATATTTTTTTCCTTAGCTTCTCTCTATTATTTTCATATCCTCTCATTAATAAAATTTTGTGGTATAAATACTACAAAGATAAATATACAATCCAATGGTCATGTATTTTTGGGACATGCTTATTCTTAATACAATGTTTTTGTCTTTATCACAAGGTCTTAAACCATACCTCATTACCCAGGTTTGTGTAATCGTCTATGCCATCAACCTATATAATATTTATATTTTTATGGTAAATTTGGATTCCCTATGGTAATTCCTCATGAACCATATCTTCTACTGAAGAAACCTATCAATGCAATCCTTTACATTTATATGTGTACTTAATTTTTACACATTTTAATATGAATTTTTTAAAATAATTTATATCTTTTTTATGGTTATAATTAATACATAAAATAGGATAAAACATATTGGTGAACTCATATATTACCTAAACATTTTTAAACCCTAGGTTTACCTTAGGGTTTTATCTTTTTATTTATGGTTTGATATTTTATCTTAGGATTTTAGTGTTGATTTATGATTTATCCATATAAAATACAATAAATATTATAACCTTTGGACTAAAGTCCAATGACCCATATCTATATATATAAATAGGGGCCTGCAACCAATGAATAAAGACTCCAACTTGCACCCATCTATCTATACAGGCCTTATGTATACTTGAATTATTTCATCATATCCCATTCAAGAAGGCTAACTCCTATTGTGTCCAACATACCCCACTCTAAAAAATAATTTGAGTAGGGGCCCATTTTAGCATGAAAGGAACTAGATATGGTGGGGTGATCATTTATTGATGTTTATAATGTTCTTAATAATGATAAGATTTACCAAGCACTCTTATGCTTGGGTTTTTGGTTAAGAATAGTTGATTTAATGCTAATGATATTTTCCATTTCCTTAGATATAAAAGTTTCATTTTTTATTCTACTAAAGATAACTTATTAGTGGATTTCATAAATTTCTTAAGTGTGTAGGTTCTTCTAGGTTTTACACAACATTCTTATGTTCAACACTTTTGTTTAATTTCTTTGTTCAATACACAAGCTCCTCAGAACTTTTATCCATCAATTATTTGAGCCAGATAATATTTCCTAACATTTTATTACCTTCTACATCCATGATTTTATTTAAATTGGTGATTAAATATATAATTTATTATTCAAAGAAATTTATTCCACCTAGTGATAGCCTACTAACCCATGGCCATTAAGACACTTAAAATCTCTAAAAAGAACTTTTGGGCAAGTAGAGTGGTAATATTTTTCCAAGTGTCATAATAACTCTCACCAAGTGACTAGAATGATCAAAGTTTAAATATAAATAACACTCAAGAAATTGGAGCAGTGACAAATGTCCACATATCCCAATCCTAAAGGCTTATATTCATCAAAGTATTTTGAAAGTTTATAAGCTTTTTGGACAAGTAGAGCACTGAGATGAGGACATATGTAATCATATTGTTCAACCAAAGTCTACATAGAAAAAGGAAGAGTATGATAATTCTAGGCAAGTGAAGCACCACAATGATGATGTATGCCATAATCTCTCTCACTCAAAGCCTATGCAAATATGAAATATAGTATGATACCCCTAGGGAGAGTGAGATTATGGGATTTCACTAAATGTCACCATTTTGTAGGCTAAGGTAGTAATAAACATAGAATAAGGTAGATAAATAATCATTAAGTAATGGGGAGGTAAATTTTCTCTATGTGTCCTCAAAACTATTTAAGGGCATAGAAATGAAAGGGCAATTCTTCTTGGAGAAGAGGGAAGTTAACAAGTTTTAGATAAAAGGATAAAATAAGAGTATCTAAGGAAGTAGAACCACTATATATCTTAGATAATGTTAAAAATGATAAATATAAGATTGTATACACTAGATATCTTAGATAATGTTAAATATGATAAATAGAATATTGTATAGGGTGAATGGTTCACAAAAAATGAATGGGAAGACAAGACCAAAACCTCCTTGTTTGAGACAATTAGGGAAGCTATAGAGAATGACGTATAATATGAATGGTTATTAGATGAAGCTCAGTTTGGGTATACTAAAATTTTTAGGACCAATCTAGGCTCAACTAAATTGCTTCAAGACTAAGGTGGAGATAATGGAGATGAATCATAGTTAAAACCTCCCTTTAACATAGGGGTAACTAACAAATGTACCTCTAACCTCAAAACTCCTTAGCACATAAATAACATCTATAGTGGTAGTATCTTAGGTTGTAACCACAAAAAGGGTAAGTGCACCAAATTATTATTCATCTCATATAAATATAGATACTTATGTCCCTAATATTTTAGTGGTGGATATTCCTCTTATTTTGGATTCTTTTACCAAATCAAAAAAGGATTAGGTGGCTATAATGATAGTTCTAAAAATCCCATCCATAACCCCTATAATATAAGTTATGACATCCCTAACCAAATTTTTAAAGGTCCTACTCAAGTTAATTATAAATCTAAAATAGAATATTTACAAAAATTGCTTAATACCCCTTTTACTCATTCATTATTTATG
Source organism: Torreya grandis (assembly GCA_037957365.1). Lineage (NCBI taxonomy): Eukaryota > Viridiplantae > Streptophyta > Pinopsida > Cupressales > Taxaceae > Torreya > Torreya grandis. Next base: position 294,165 of record JARHVA010006468.1, on the reverse strand, counting down.
GCTTCAAACCCTCAGCCATTTGGGCTAAATAAATAGATGCATTTATAAATCTTAGTTTCCACTAACATATTTGTTTTCCCACTTACTCCTCCTTAGCCATAAATTCTATTAGGCTTATTGATTGGTCCTACAACTCAAATAGAGTCAGTCACAGTTACAACATGAAAGGGGTTAGAAAAAGAGAAACTAATATTTGATATAGTGGTTCCCAAAAGGGTCACTAGATAGAGAAGAGCCATTATTTATTTACCTCAACTTGAAACATCTTATCCCAAGCCCATGCTCTCTTAGGGTAATCCCCATATTACACTCTTACATAGGAGGCAAATCCTTCACAACAACCAACTACCTTGAATGTCCCTAAATGTATCTAAAAAATGTAAAAGGCATAGGAGGGCATGAAGGAATTGGTCAATGTCAAGTATCCCTTAGTCAAGTTTCATTTAGATAAGGAAAATAAGATTGAAGAAAATTAAAAGGAAAAATATCATGGCTAAAGGAAAATACATGGTTTTGAAACAAAGAGAATATATGTTCTCATTGACTAAGAGATGTAAAACCCACCCCTCTAATTTGGGCAATCATAGAGAGGACCCATATACTTTTGTGGATTCTATAAGAGGAGTGACAAAAGAAATGTTTAAGGTATATGATCAATATTTATAGTCCCTATAAGTGGGAATATAATTCAACCTCTAAGGGACTTCATAAATAGTGTACATGGAGAATTTAGAAGGTTATATGATATACTCTAATTAATAAGACATGTTAGGAAGGAATATCAACCCAAATGGGGGGATGTCTCCTCCATTTCATAAGATATGAATAAGATGAATGATGAACTGTAATATATAACCTAAGAAAGTAAATACAAAGATTATAGTCACTTGAGTTTGATAACTAATCTAGATGTTGTATGGGCCAAGAATTGTGTATCTGCTGGGAGGGATAGTTTTATTGAGTGGTATTAGGATATGCAAAATGTAGTACAATAGCTTATTAACTATGAGAGGTAAGATAATATAATTTTATAGGATATTAGTATTGATAGAATAATTAATAATAACATGGAATTAATATTAAGTTCATCTTCAAATACATTATTTAGATAATGATGAATAGTTTCAAAGCAAAATTTGAGGGAACAATGTATAAAACACCTAATGAGCTATAGTAATTGGTGAATTTTGATAGTTTTAGGGTATTTCAAATACAGTCTCTTTATGTATATCTTGGGGCCACACTCAAAGCACATAGAAAACTAATGTATAAGTTCTACTAGATTTTCAAAAGGCCTATATTATATTTCATGACCATTAAGAATGATTTTCAAGTGAGACACACCCTATACATGTAGATTCAGGCAAATAAATAGGCTCCACTAGCCACTTTAATTATGACTGATTTGCAAGTGACACAACTAACCTTAATTATAACTTTGATTACAATAGAAACCACTACTGGAGTGTATTTTTCCACCACTACAACTAAATCATCATAGGAAATCCCTTCTAGAATGATGTTATTTAATGGTATTAAATGTTTTTTCTAACATTTTTTGTCTATTGGTGGCATCTTTTGACAAATGTCCCATGTGCAATCCCTTTGGAGATATTTTATGAAACAAATGTAAAATTTTAAAATGGATTGAGTGATGAGGTGTCATAATCCCAATCTGATATATAAGAGTATCTCCAACATTATAAAGGGAAGATAATTTTTGACATTTCAATATAGATAAGAAATCCTTTAGGTTATTTTACTATTCTATGTTATATGACTGTCTCTTTCATGTTTGTGTTATAGTGTGTATAAATTTTGATCTAACTAATCTATTAATGAGGTTTTATCAATTGGAATGTATACTAGTAACTTAGGTTGATATGTCTTGTTTTCTAGTATTAATCTAGCTAAGTTAATCTTTAGAATTCATGTAGAGATGTCATTTTATGAAAATTCTTAGATTGAGCCATAGCTAATCCAGGATGTTTTTTGGTATTAGCTACAATATTGAAGTGAAAATATGTTACAATAGTCTTGATCACAATAAATATTTAGTTAATAACTTAGAGCTAACTAAATCATATCCCTCAGACATTTTCACTATTTTTGTGAGTTATATGGCCTAAAGTAATAGTTTACAAGTATAAGTTATTTGGAATTTGTCCTTGTCCTAGATCTAGTTAGATAGTATTCATGTTATTTGCTCACATATCTTATTTTTTGCCTTATCTTTCCCTCTTTTTTATGGTTTATTTCAATTATGTCCACCTTAAGATAAATCCATCTCCATCACCATTCCATTTAACCCAAGTAGATTTAAGATCCATATCCATATCCAAACCATCTAGGTTAACAATTGAATTACTCATAGCTATTCCACCACTAGTCACTATAAGACCTAATACCTACAACTCATGCCCCATAGTGAGGTTAACCTTAATTCAGATCTAAAAATTTTAGAGGTTACCTTGTAATTATTTTATGGTGTGTATAAAATCTAACACAACATAATCTGGTGTTATAAAGAGGGCCTCTTTCACTATCTAGACTTGATATCTCTTAAGTTACACTAGATATATCCCAAAGAATTACTAGGTCAACCTCTAGTAATAACTTACTTCATCCACCCCTATAGGCCCATAAAAAAGTTAGGTTAGATAGAGGTGTTCTAAAAAGTTCATAGGCTTAGTCATATTATCCAAATAGATGACAACTCCCACATCTAATGACCTAGCCTTGGTTGATAGGTTATGCATTTAATATTCTAGGAGGTATCCATGACCTAAGCAAAAATATTAATAAATACCTTTTCACCTTTATTCCCTTAGGGTGTATAATCATTCAAGAACATTTGAAATCTTATAGAATTACTTTGGGGATACTAAATGTATTCTATTAGGATGTAGATTTCTAGCTCTTCCCATTTACACTAAAATATGTCACCTACTACTAGTTCCTTAATATTTTTGAGGGTTCCATAAGATCCAAGAATGAATGCCAAACCACCTTCTTAAGATATTTTTATCAATTCATTAGCCCTAATATCATATACTAACTATTTACCAACATAAAGAGATATCTTAATGAACTTATTATGGCATTTAATATAATGTTCCATAAAACGTACAACCACAAAGACAATTTATATAATCTAAATGTTTCATTAGATCTAGAGATGTATAAAGATTCCTTAGACCTTACAACTATAGTATTTGTACATAGGGTAGTTTTTGCTATATATTTGACCCATGCCTCTGCTAAAGTTATAAAGAACCCTCAATGATAAAGGTTAGAAGGACCAAATATTTATCCATCCTATTTGATGTTAAATTCAATCCTAGGTGATAATAAAAATACTATGATCAACAATCAAACTCAAGCCCATATGTAATTTCCCTTATCTCATGCTACACCTAACTAGAGTCTAGGTTTCATGAATAATCCTACCCAAGAAACTAATCTTCATATAAGCTAAGCTCTAATCCCAATCAATGCTTCCATTTCTCAAGATACCATTTCTAATTTTAAAAAGGCTAAAATAGACTCCATATAAAGGATGGTATAGAAGTTAAGTAATGAGTTATTAAATATATAAAATGTATGGGGAATATTAGTGGATAGAATGCCAACCATATATTTTGTTACCAGACATACATTCAACCTTTTAACAAGCTAGGGAATAATGTTGAGGAGTTGCCCAATAAGATGTCAAAAATGAATATCATGAAGGATATGTTACTTAACTAGTACAGAGTTAAAAACATAGCCAAACATGGATAACTATTTTATGAATAATTTTACAAGGCATTTGAGATCTTTCAAAGGGAATTCGATAGACAATAATTACTAGTGAACTTGCCTAAGCAATCTCTTCAAGAATCTACCTCTTATATCACATCCAACACTAGATGGTCTTTGATACATATGAGTTTCCATTTCTAATGGAAGAATATAATGAACCAGAGGAGGTCATAGATTAAGTCCATACTTTCCAATAGTTCTAAATAAATAATTATAATATAAGGATCAAGCAACCTTTTACTACGTCTATGCCTATATATAATAATCCTATCACTCTTCTAGATACAAAGAGACGTAATAATCAACCTCCCTAAAAGGAGATAGATTAGATAAATCCCACATAATTAATAAATAAAGGGGGGTACATTATCAAGGAGGATATGAAGAAGATCAAAGTCAATATCACCTTACATGAGCTAGTTAAGATCATTGAGCAAAGGGAACTACTATTAAAATCCTTGACAAGAAGATATTCTATAGACAAATACAAGATTAACGAAGCAAATTAAATGATTTATAAGGGCAAACATGAGATTCTACCATTTCTATTAATAGTTAGAATGTTTAGTAATAATGCTCATAATTATGTGGTCGACTCAAGAACTTCAACTAATGTGATGCCTATGGCCATATTCAAAAATTGGGATTAACCCTAGATAATTCAAAAAGGGTAGTCTTAAAATTAAACAAACATATATTAATTTTTATTAATAAATTATTGAATGTAAACATATAGTTGGCTTATGATCCTCATGTATAAATTATTAACATACTAGTTTTTGACATCCTCGAGGCCTATGTTCAACTTCTCAACCAAGATTGGTCAAAATCATTGATTGGATATGTAGCCACTAATTTCTCACATGTGTCTACCTTGTAAGGGTGTGTCCAATCAAATTATGATTGACCAAGAGTAGAAGATGAATTACTTAATCACATAATATAATGCTAATAATGAGAAGGTCAAATTTTTATCCTCACATTTTGGTATCTACACCTTCACTATTGACCATAAGTCTCAGCACCAAGAGTTAAAAGGACATTTATAGATATGGACACTTTAATTTTATGGTTCTTAATTGAAACAAGGATTAAGTGCTGGTGTAACCTTGATAGAACCTGATGGAAAGTAGTACCTGGTAAAATACAAGTTGTAGTTCCCTTGCACTAATAGCTAGGTTGAGTAAGAATCCTTGATCTTAGGACTATAGTTTTCCTTATGATATTATGTCAAATAGTTAAAATTATTTAGTGATTTGTATCTAGTGTCAACATAGATAATTTCTAGGTCTTTGAAGATGATCAATAGATTATACAATCCATAAATAATTCTAGAAACTTAAAAGACCAAATTATAGATGAAAAGGACTTTGAATGTCTAGGATCAGAGGACGTTAAAGAGGATGGTATCATATAGCTTAATTAAAATAGTATCCCCATGGGCATGGTATCCTTATAAAAGATATTAGATATATAACGATAAGCTAGCAGACAATGTCAACCAAAGATAGATTAGTCTCAATAATACCCTCAATATGTTAAAATTATTCTATCCTATACTTATTATGAAAATCATAATTTGAAGGAAATAATGATGAAGTACAAGGATGTGATCATTTGGATCTATGAAGACTTAAGGAATTTTGATCCCAGGGTGATTACCCATATTATTCCCTTAAGTCTAAGTAACATACCCTTAAAACAATGCTAGAGGCTCATGACCATCCTAGAGCCTCTCATTAAAACTAAATTTCAAAAGATATTAGATGCAAGAATCATAGTTCTTATCAACCACTCTACCTGTGTGGAAAACTTGGTACTCATCAGGGAGAATAATAGCTAAATAAGGGTATGTGTTGACTTCAGGAACTTAAAATAGTATTTAGAGAAGGATAAATACACTATACCTTCCTTGGATGAGGTGGTATAGGATATTATTGGGTATAAAATGATGTCCTTCCTCAATGGTTTCAATGGATATAACCAGGTGTTGTAGAAGCAAAGTATCATATGAAGACTACTTTCACCATAATGTGGGGAACATATACTTATAAGAGGATGCCTTTCAACCTCATCAATGTTGGGGAAGCATTATAACAAGGCATGGACCATAAATTCTAGGGTCTTATTAGTAAGTGCATCACTATCTATATGGATGACCTTACTATTTTTTCAAAAAATAGTACTGATCATGTAAACCACTTCAAAAAGTGTTTAATACATGTAGAATATAAGGATTATCCCTCAACCCAAAGAACATTTTATATGGGGTCATAGAGGGAAAATTACTAGGACACATCATCACCAAGAAAGGAATTTTTATCAACCCAAAATGGGTCCAAGACATATAAATTTTGAAACCTCCTAATATTAGAAAAGAATTGAAATCATTCTTTGTTAAGATCAACTTTGTGAGGAAATTCATCTCCAAGTTTGCTAATATTGTCAAACCATTGAATTTAATGCTAAAGAAAAACATAAAAATATCTGTATATACCATTTTCACATAATAAGTCTCATTATAAACTTGATAACATATCCATAAACTTAAAAACAATTCATACGACATGCTAGAGTGGAATCACCTACATCAAATATGGAAGAATTGAGGGAAAACAAGGATATATGAATATCTCTTAACTATTCACTATAAATATCTTCACACATTTTCAAAAAATTATAAATGAAATCAAAACAAACTATATTTATTATTCTAAGGCAAGTTAAAATGTAAAAATTAGTAGGGCTTCACCATACATGGTGTGGTATCAGTCTACAAGAGACAAAATGGCTACTACTTATATAATTTGAGAGAGAAGAGAAGAGAATAAAGTACAAGAGTCACTGAAACATGTTTCATGTTGATAAAAATAGTTAAAAATGTAGGAGAGAGTAATATTAAATAAACCATGCAATTTTTACTTGGACAAATATCCCTTAAAACATGAAATTCTTGAAATGTGGCATAAAACTCCTCAATTACTTACTAAGAAAGCTACCTTTATAATTTGGCCTCCTTGGAATGATCTAAAATGCAATATAGATATATGTGATTATTTAAATGATATGTATGGGTTTATACATTCTATAACATGCATTGGAGGTGTCCCTAATCATAAGGATTATTCTAGACATGAGTTATCACTACATGTAGTCTAAATAACTCATTTTTCACTCACCTTGCACACATGGCATGAAATTTTCCTTAAATTTTCAAAATAATTGTATAAAAAATGGTGTATGAAACTTTTAAATATCCCTAATGGCCTTATATTCCTAAGGCAAACCTTAAAAGGACTCCCAATTGAAGTTTTTAATCTCCCACTAGCTTGTTCACTATACCAATTTAGACTGGCTAAGATGAAGCCACTTTTGTAAGTAAATGTGAGATTATTTTAAGCATTAAATGAATATTTTGGGTTATTTTATTTCATAATGTCTCTCCCGAAATTAATTTTATCCTTTTACTCTCCCTTGAACTTGAAAAACAAAAAAAAGTCAAGAAAAGCTAATTTCCACCCTATCCGTACAAGTAGGGTGGAGCTCAAGTTGACTGGGGTGAGCCATAGAGAGTCCTCTATAATTAAAAATCATTTCCAAATACATTTCATTCCTCCTATATGCCTCTCCTTATTCATTTTTCTAATTGGGTCCTTATCATGGGTTTTGGAGGGTTTAGAGTACTTCTAACCCTTAAGGTTTATTCATAAAGTTATGACATTAAGACATTGAAAATTTTCCAAAACATCCTTGATAGATACATTATTAAATATCCCCCAACTCCTTATATTCCCATGAAAAGCCTCCAAGTAGGTGTGAGATCTCAAAGTTTCCCTCTTGATCTTTATTCTCCATTTTATGTAGGCTTAATTTGATATTACCCAAAATATGGCTTGCCTTTGGTTTCCTCTAAATGTTAAAATATTTAACACACTTTAAAATACCATATGAACATGTTATAACTAATTTGGATACTTATCTAGTACCAAAAGTAATAGTAGACCCCCAAATGGGCAATAGGCCTAGTTTAGACCTAAAGGTCTTGACTACATGCTTATGGGTTTAAGACACCCTAACACGTTTATTAGCTTTTTCAATCCTTATGAATTTTATTCCATGAATTATAAAACTTTATACACCTCCATGGAAGGTTTCATCAACCCTAAACTCACCCTATCATCTCCTTTTCTCAAAACCTATAGGTTTGCACCCTTAGGGAGTGCCCTCTATCTGAGATAAAATAGAGGGCACTTCCCATATTATCTCATCAAAGGTGAATATATGGGGTATTTATAAAAATTTTGTGTATTATCTATGAAAATTTTTATCCATTGATTACATGGATAGCGCTTCCAAAATTGATAGAACCCAAGGCAGACTCATGGACAAGCTCACTGTGTGTAGGGTCTTAAATATTGACTATGTATGCATGTTAGAGACCCTATCTTTCCCTATTTCCATGTGATAAGAGTCTCTTTATACTATTAAAACTATACTGAAGGTTCTCCAAACTTACTTACCACTCAAACCTTGCTAAACACTTCCACATACACCTTGTTCTTGACTAAATATAAGTGTTGATTATATTGTCTATGTTTTTCCTTATAGAAGAGGTGTTTATAGGTACATGATTGAATTCTTAGACCTTAAATACAAGGATTAAATACTTTATTAGAGTTCCCAATTTCATTTGACAGTCATTTAGATTCATTCATGTCATATTCAATCTATGTCAACACCCATAACACCATGCTCTAGCTCACTATCAACAACAATCAACTATAGTTGACCACTGATGGCATAACAAGGGTCATGTAGGTGAGTACCCACTTTGGAATTAATGTTTCATACCATTGTATTCCTTTTTTTTTCTTTTAAATCAAATCCCAATGGAAAATTTATGTTTTTAGACATGGTAGTCCTCTAACGTGTATATCATGGTGTATGAGTACCTACAATCAGGCTATAGGTAGCCAATTTGAAGGCAAGGCATATTTTTAGGTGGTGTTCAAGTCATAACCTTGTACTTAAATTCCTCCTTGATTAAATTTAGACAAAAAATGTGATATCTAAATTATTATAACCGCCTTTCATGGTTATAGGCTCTTACATTTCTATCTTATGGTGTAAAGGTCACTTTGGAAGTTTAAATCCTATAAAATACACTAAAAAACTGTAGTAAACAAAAATAAAAATGGAGGCATTAAGAATCCATGTTCCTCTAGTCACACATCCATTAATTTTTACAAGGATATTCCCCTAGGATATTGATACAATATATATGTACTTGGATTCATCAAAACTCATTACAACACTACTATATGACATCATCAAAATGGGCTACTACCATGTTTTGGAGCTTTTAGGGAACTTGTCCCTAAAATTTAATTCTCTTCACTTGAAGTATCTCTCAATTTTTTGTACTATTCCAATGTTTCAAACATGACTATCATAGTCTCTATGATGTCATAATATGTCAAGAAGGGTCTCAACATATTTTCACACACATTTGAACAAAAATTACAAACCTTTGTTAGTGCCACCTATAGGTGGACATTTCAATGTGCAGGTAGTAAATGTGAATGTAGGCAATGTGTAGGATATATAGTCTTATGAATAATATTATACCTTCTCAAGGTATCCAAATGTATCCTTCCTACCTTGAAGGATTTGAAACATTTTATAATATTACCATCCCAACATTCTAATTATCTTGCAGGTGTTAATACAATTACAATCAAGGAAATAATTGTGGTCATGAGCTATATGCATATAATGTCACCTTGTATTTCATATTGAACCTCCTCATATTCTTCAAAAAATACATTTTAACCATGAAATGATTGAAACTAGATAATTTATCCTTTTCAATGTGATTGATCTTCTCTATAACACCTGTAGGAGTTCATTCATGGTGGATGATTGTGCATATATGAGGGTTAACTATCATAGTATATAATATGTTGTTTAAATGGAATTTTACTGATTTTTTATCATCAAATAAGGTGATAAATAACTTAGGAATATTCATATACCATTCATAAATGTTCTCACACTTCAAGACACCATGATTACAGTTGTAAGCTTGCTATGAATTAACTGTGTGTTGCATATGACTTTGTATTTGATCAATAAATTATTTTGAGAGACATATATTGGAAATAATATTATTGGTATGACATGATAAACATGAATCAAAACATATCACATTCACATGAAACCATTACAAAAAAATAAATCTTTTGCAAGTGGTGAAATTTGACTGTTAATTTGTTAGTGATATCTTCATACAATTTGAACCATTTTACCCATCAAAACACTTCCAAAAATGAAAGAATATTTAAAACATGTGATAAGTAATTTCAAATCTTATATAATCCATTTAATTACCTATATTTTATGGACATGCTCAAATAGAATTAAAACCTACAAAGTGTAGGGATTAGCTAGCAAAATAAGATAATCAACTTGTTAAGAAAGGTTCATAAAGTATATGAAAAAATTATTAAAAATAAAAACATGAAAATTAATCCAACCAATTTTAATATCCACCATGAATATCATTTAACCTAGAAGTCATACTGCCCTTACCATCCAAAGAACTATTGACTAGTTTCATGAGCATAGTGGAGTGATGGAGAGATAGAATGGTTTTGGCCCATTTTTGGCACATAAAAATTAGATAAATCATGTAAATGGAGTTAAATAATTTTAAGGGTAACTAAATAATCTTATCACATGTGCCATTCTCTCCCATAGGCCGTACAACCTTCAAAACTCCTTTTTCACCTATTTTCTTGATTTTCAATTGGGAACCTATAAGTTTAAGCTAGTCCTAACATTCCTAACAAGGAATATGACATATTAGACTTTGTAATAGATATTAGAACTATTGGAAACCATTTAAAACTTTACTAATTCATTTATAACCAAATATGATCCCTTAAATGACATAGAATGACTTAGGACTAAAATGAACTATGACCAAGGCTAAAATCAAATTAAATCACATCAAATGAACCATGTCACACCCTATGACATTATAATACACCCCTATACCAAGTTTCGGACTGTAAGGGGTTGAATCATTTTAACTTGTGGTAAAAATGGTGAACATTCTTGGCAATTTCTTAAGGGTGGTATGCTTCATGTGCCAAGACCAATTACCTAATCATGTCCATTATTATATAGAGTCACCTATACACCAATTTGACACATGATGTGAGTTTTAAATCATACTAAACACAAATAAAAGACACATAAAATAAGACTCACCCAAAATAAACACAAATGTGTTCAACTAGAACACTTATGGAACACAACACCATTGAAAGAAAGACACACACACACCTAATTTACTATATACAAACCCTAAATCTTGAGGTGAAATACATCTTACCAAATTTGACCAGGGTCAAAGATGGTACCTCTTTCATATTTTTCACTCCATTAACGCAATCTAGCATGAGGATGATGATCATCATTAATCACTTGGATATGTGTATATTCAAGAGACTTACCAACTCTATGCCTTTTCATACCTACAAATGGACTATTTAGAGCCTTACTGAATGCTATTTCTTGATATATAAGAGCCTTGATTAGATATGCAATCTCATTTATCATTATTATATCTAATATTCCTTCCTTAAACTATAGATAGGAATGTGTGACAACTACCTCATCTTTTTTATCTTCTTATGCATGATTCATTTGATGTTTGGGAACATCAAGATAGTTTTAATTTTACTCCATCATAGCTAGGAGAGTCTTAAGATTATGTTGGGTTCTTTCCTATCTTTGAAACATAACTAAATTTTCCTTGACTTCACTCTCAATGTTTACAATTTATTGGGTAATAACTTCATCAACCTCCTTAATGATTTCATACTCTTGATCAGTAGAATTACATTAATTCTCATGTTTGAAAGAACACATAAAAACTTGTTCATTAGTCTCATTAGTAATTTTGATATCAAACATGCAATTTCTTGGAGAAAAAAGAGTCTTATCTAAATTATCAAACTCTTTACATATGGCACTAAACCTTTGCCATAGTTCATCCTCCTTCACAACATGACACTATTTTCCATGCTTGGTGAGAGACTCAAAATCATGTTTGTTAGAATAATCAACACACACATCAGATATAAAATTCTTAAGAGGGGAAGTAGCATTAACTAATTGATCAAACTCCTAACATATAACATTGAACCTTTGCCATAAATCATTCTCCTCTTCCTCATGAATATCATTAGCAAAAATAGCTTCAACAATGGTAGGTATAAAAAAATGTATTTCCACTATGGTGATCAATTAGGTTATTTAACCTATCTTCGTAATACTCGTGAATCATGTAGTAACCTTTACTAGCTTGTGATAAAGAATATTTGACACTTACCTAAACTCCCTCAAATGGATCCTCACGCATGACATAAGATCCAAGGTCAATTTTATCAAAGTATGGATAAGGATCATGCTCATAAGCATCTACACCATATTCATCTAGAAACAAGTCAGCTATACCATCAATTTTAGAAGAAGTTCCATCATCCACAATAAAATCCTTTTCCTCATTGATTACATAATTCAAGTTTGATCTTGTTTCAATGTAGGGCTCAATATGAAACATTGTAAGAGGTTGAGTATTTATGATCACTTTGGTTCCATACCTTATCCTTAGGTCCAAGAATGACTAGTCATCTAAGAGATATCCACCTATCTTGGCTATAAGTTCTCTTGAAAGGTAGATTTTAAAATGATCAAGAAGGTCAATAATACTATTTTCTTGGAGGATAGGAAAAATAAGACAATCATGCAAGAAAACCTTAATTTTTTGATCAACCTTATTATTCTAGTAGGTGTACCATCTATTTAAAGTAATATTTTTCTATGGGTTTCATATTTTATTTTGAACTTATCAGCTACAACCTTGGGCATGACTGGTGTGAAAGCACCACTATCAACTATACAATTGTGGACTAGTTTATCACCCACTATGTGAGTGATGTAGAAATGTGGAAGATTCTCATTTTTGGTAGATGGTTTAATAATAGTTTTAGGATAATTTTTAAGAGCTACATGATTATGACTTTTACTTTAAGGTGAAAGACTAGTATTAATAGTGGACAACTACTTTTGTAATAGTTCCTTTTGGCTAGGCATATAAAGGACATCCCATAAGGAGATAGATACTTTGTCACTTTTCAATGAATCAAATATGTTTAGGGAAGAATTAATCACCCTATATTGAATCTTTTGAGGAAAATGATTTATTGGAACTTGAGTAATTGGGACACCTTGAGTAGACCTTACCACATTTTGACTTGGAGGAGGTGTAGGTGTGTTTCAGACTACCATGCTTGAAGCCATGATTTATTATCTTGTAGAAGGATTGGATGAAATTGTAGGAATTATATTCTCACCTCTTGGATCCTTCATTTTTTTCCATTATATTTTATTCAATATATTTTCCTTGGTTGAGCACAAAAGTATCTTCCACCAAGAATTTGGTGAAGCTTTCTCCATGAGGTTGGCAATCACAATTTTCTTACATCATGACTTCATGTTTAGCTAATAAGAGAGGATTTAATCCTTATTGAGAAAATATATATTGGTCTCCACCCTCATTGGCATCCATTAGTTTTCCTTATTTCCAACCTTATTCTTACACCATGTTTTTATTTACTATTACCATCTCCCTTGAATTGGTGGTGGAATTGGGATTGTACACATTGGTAAGCATGTTGAAGTTAGGTTTCCTTGACCTATTCCTCTCCCATATTATTTTCCATATTGTGTCTCATAAGAATATGTATATTGATGAGAACATTCTTTTTGAAGCTAAGTTCTTAACATTTGAATTTATACATAAGGATCCATGGCATCATTTTCCTTCTTAGTAGAAATCTTTAGATTGGCATGAGAATTAATAATTTGAGAAATTTTTATATTATTAGTAGGATTATTGGGTATTAGAGGCATAGACACCTTAGGAAGAAATTTTACTACTTGAATTAGTCCATTATAAGCTCTAATGGTAAGTTCATATTATTAAGGAAGAGTGAAACATCCCATGGATTGAAGTATAATAGTAATATCATTACCAATGGCTATCAAGTATGTAGGTAAGGAAAAACTAATAGGTGGTCTCATGGGAGGAGGTAATCTATACCAAGTCTTTAAAAATATCTCATTAAATTCATGAATTTTTTCCTTGGGAGCTTTTTTTATCACATTGAGCTGATGCATGAGAGAACTATGGTCACTTTCATCTTCAAAACTTGAAGTTATAAATACCTCAAATTTATCTCATGATGTGATGTATCCACTAGGCAAAGTCCTATAATAATCAAGTGTTTTCCCTCTAAGGGACATGATAAGTAGTCTAATGTCAATATTATCTCTAGTAAAATTATGGAAACCACAAAAAATTGAGATATCCTTAATGCATTCACCAAGTGTAAGATGACACTAACCATTTAATGTAGGCACACTCTTTGTATCATTATGAGGAATGTCATCACAGACTTGAAGGTGAATTGGATTTTAGGTATTAAAGGTAGGAAAGGCATGTTGCATAGCCATTTTTTATTAAAAATATTGAATCTCTTTACTTAATTGGCTATAAAAATATTCTTTCTCTTTAAAAGGCAAATTAAGATGAGGGTATTAAACTTCAAGAGGAAGTTCAAGATGAATGGATGGATTGATAGGATTCATAACTCTACTAGATGATGACCTAGTAAAGACCATGAACCATGATATAAAATTTATGAAAAAATAATGGCCTTTAACTATATTTTAATTTTTATGGAGTTTCCAAATGCTAATTAGTACACCAATTTATATTTGATGTTGTTAAGACTAGAATTCACCTTGACAATTTGTCTTGAATGTAATGAGTCCCATCGAGCATGCCAAAACTATTCTCACTCAATATTCCAGCCTATATGAGGTTTTTTTCACCTCCTAAAATTTTTGGAAACATTTTAATACTTCTAGTTATGTGGGTTTACCTATAGTATAAGTAGATCTCTAGGTTTAAGGGTTAGCTCCCTGAATATGCCTTAAAGTGCTTATCTCCAACTAACTATTTGATTATGAGAAAATGAAAATAATTTTACATGAAAATAAAATAATTTAAAGGTGTGATATGATATAATTTTTTCCATAATACCATCATAATTCTTTCACTAAGAAACAAGATCTACAAAATAAGTCTAAAAGTCTTAGAATGCTCTAACATTAGTATTTCAATATAATTGTGACATTCATGAAGACTATCCAAATTAAGTGAAAATATAGATAAATTTAAGATAATAAGGCTAATTTTACATTTGAAAAACAATTCATAAAATTAAAAACACTACATGTAATGTGCTAGAGTGGAATCACGTACATCATATATGGAAGGATTGAGGGAAAGCAAGGATAGATGAATATCTCTTAATTATTCACTATAAATCTCTTCACACATTTTGAAAATATGATACATTAACTCAAAATATAATATATTTATTGTTACAAGTCAAATTAAAATGTCAAAAATAGTGGGAATTTTCCATACATGGTGTGGTATCAGTCTATAAGAGACAAAATGGCTAATACTTATAGAATTTGAGAGAGAAGTGAAGAGAATGAATTACAAGAGTCACTAGTACATGTTTCATACTGATAAAATTAGTTACACATGTAGGATAGAGTAATATGAAATAGAACATGCAAGTTTTACATGGAAAAATACCCCTCAAAACATGAAACTATTGAAATGTGGCATATAACTCCTCAATTGCTTACTCAGAAAGCTACCTTCATCATTTGGCCTCCTTGGAATGATCCACAATATAATATGGAAATATGTGATGATTTTAATGATAAGGATGGGTTTTATACATCATATAACATGCATTGGATGTTTCCCTAATCAATAATATTTTTTTAGACATGAGTTATCACTGCCTACAGTCTAAATAACTCCTCTTTCACTCACCTTGCACACTTGGCACTATTTTTTACTTAAAATTTATAAAAAATTAAATAAATATGTGTGTATGAAACTTTTAAATATTATTCATGGCCTTATATTCTATAGGTATACCTTAAAAGGACTCCCACTTGAAGTTTTCACTCTCTCACTAGATTGTTCACTATGTTACTTTGGACTAGATGAGAAGAAGACACTTGTAGAAGCACCTATGAGATTATATGAAGCATGAAATTAAAATTTTGGGTTATTTTATGTCCCAATATATCTCTCATAGTCACTTTTATCCTTTTAATCTCCCTTAAACCTAAAAAAAAATAGTCAAGAAAAACTAATTTCTATCATGTTCATACAAGTAGGGTGTAAATAAAGTTGATTGGGATGATACCTATATATTACTATATATATTTAAATAATTTACCAATCCATTATATGCATAATATATTCCTCTCATTCTTCATTTTTACAATTAGGTCCTTAACAAGGGTTTTGGAGGGTTTAGAGTACTTATAACCCTTAAGGTTTGTTCATAAAGGTCTGACATTGAGACACTAAAAAAATTCCATAAATTAATTTCCAAATACATTATTAAACATCCCCAAAATCCTTAGACTCCCATTAAAATCCTCTAAGTAGGTGTGATCTCTCAAAGTTTCCCTCTCAAGCTTTATTCTCCATCATGTGCAGGATTAAGTTGATTTGAGCCAAAATATGGTTTTCCTATGGTTTCCTATACATGATTAAATATTGAAAAAACCTTAATATCCTTTATTAACATGTTTTAACACATTTTTATTCTCATATATTATCAAAATTAATAGTAGACCCCTAAATGGGCATTAGGCCTAGTCTATACCTAAAGGTGTTGATTGCATACTTATGGGTTTAAAACATCCTAACATGTTACTAAATTATACAAATAATTATACATGTTATTAAATTCCTTATACAACATTATACACCTCCATAAAAGGTTTCATCAACCCTCAACTCACCTTGTCAATCTCTTTTTCTCAAAACTTATAGGTTTGTACCTTTGGGAGTGCCCTATATCTAAGACAAAATAGAAGGAACTTCCCCTATTATCTCATCAATGGTGAATATATATAGGTGGTTTATACAAGTTTTTTGGATGATTTTTTCATATTTTTATCCTTTAATCATATGGATAGCCCCTCCAAAACTTAGATAATCCAAGGTAGACTCATGGAAAAGGTCAGTATGTGCAGGGTCCTAAATATGAACTATGTATGCATGTTAATGACCATATCTTTCCTTGTTTCCATGTGTTAGTATTCTCTTGATAATATTAAAACTATAATTAATATGATCCCAACTTACTTACCACTCCAACCTTGCCAAACACTTCCATATACACCTTACATTTTCCTAAATATAAGTGTTGACTATGTTTTCTATGTTTCTCCTTATGAAAGAGGTGCATGTAGGTATGTCCTTTCATGGTTGGACCTTGAATAAAAGGATTAAATACTTTATTTTAGTTATAAAGGTAATTTGATAGTCATTTTAATTTATTCATCTCATGTTCAAGCTATGTCAACACCCATAACACCACGCTCTTACTCACTATCAATATAGTCAACTATAATTGACCATTGATGGCATAATAAGGGTCTTGTAGGTGAGTATCCACCTTATAATATACGTTTCATACCCTTATCTTCCTTTGGATTTATTTGTAATCAAATACCAAATGAAAATTTATTTTTTTAGGCCTGATAGTCCTCTAAGGTGTATATCATGGTGTATGAGTACCTAGAATCAAGCTGTAGGTAGTCAGTCTGAAGGCAAGGCATACCTATAGGTGGTGGTAAAATCATAACATTGTACTTCAATTCCTACTTGATTACCTTTGTACCAAAAATTTTGTCTTAAAATGCTTATGGTTATAGGATCTTACATTTCTATCTTAGGGTGTAGAGGTTACTTTGGAAGTTAAAATCTTGTAGAGTACACTTAAAAAATATTGTGAAAAAAAATAAAAAAAGGACTCCTTCAAACACCATATTCCTATAGTCACACATCCATTCCTTTTTTCAAGGCTATTCCCATAGGATAGGGATACAATATAGATGTATTTGGATTTATTATAACTCCCTAAAACACTAATATATGACATCATCAAAAGGGGCTAGTGCTTTATTTTAGAGCTTTTAGGAATCTTATCCCTAAAGTTAAATTATATTCTCTTGAAGTGGATCTCAAGTCTTCATAATAATCTAATGTTTCAAACATGACTATCATATTATCTCCAACATCTTAAGACCTCAATAAGGGTCTCAACATATGTTCACACACCTTTGAACAACACTTTCAAACATCTATCAGTACAACCTATAGGTGGACATTTCAATGTGTAGGTACTAGATGTGAATTTAAGAAGTGTGAAGGATATATAGGATTGTAATTAATCATAAACCTTATCAAGCTATCTAAATTTATCCTTCCCACCTTTAAATATTTTAAATAGGTTACAACACTACCATCACAACATTCTCAGTCTCTTATGGGTGTTCATACAATTGCAATCAAGGTAATGAATATGGTCATGAGATATATACATGTAATTTGACCTTTTATTTCATATCAAACTTCCTCATCTTATTCAAATAATAAATTTGAACCATAAAGTGATTAAAAACAAACAATTTTTTCTTTTCAATATGATTGATCTTCTCTATATCACTTGTAGGTGTTCATTCATGGTGGATGACTATGCATATATGAGGGTTGACTATCAAAGTATATAATATGGTGTTTTAAGGTTAATTTATTATTTTTTTATGGTCAAATAATGTTTTTATTAACTTGGGACTCTTCATATAAATTTCATGAATGTTCTCACACTTCAAGACACCATGACTATAGTTGAAAACTTGTTGGGAGTTGACTGTGTGTTGCATATGATTGTGTATTTGGTTAATAAATGATCTTGACAGACATAAATTGGAAATATGATGATATATATGACATGATAGAAATTAATCATATCATATTACATTCACATGAAACCATTGTAATGAAATAAACCTTTTACAAGTGGTAAAATCTGACTATTAGTCCACTAGTGATATCTTCCTATAATTTTAACTTTTTAACCCATAAAAAAAATTATAAATATGAAACCAAAGATGTAAAAAATATGATAATTAATTTAAATTCGTATGAAATACATTTCATCATTTCAATTGTATGGATATGCTTAAGTAGAAGCAAAACATGTAGGCTGTGGAGATTAGCTAGTAAAACAAGATAATCACATGTTAATAATGGTTCATAAAGTATAGGAAACCATTATTCCAACTCAAATAATTAAAATAAATATTACTAAGTTTAATATCTACCACCAAGATTGTTTGACTTGGAAGTCCTCTTATTGGCCATAACATACAAAGACCTATTAGCCATTTTTATGTACATAGTTGAGTGATTGAGAGATAGAATAGTTTAGGCCCATTTTTGGTAGTTTTAAAGAAATTAAATAATTTAAATTTAGTCAAATAGTATGAAGGGTCACTTAATAATCTTCTCCCACATTCCATTCTCTCCCATAGGCCGTACAACCTTCAATAATCCTTCTTTTTCATTTGTTTTCTTGATTTTCAGTTAAGAACCTAAAAGTTTAAGTTTTTCCTAACATTCCTAATAAATAATATGACATATTAGACATTGGAAGAGATATTTTAACACTTTTACACACTTGAAAACTATACCACTTCATTTAATGACCCAAATATGGCATAGAATGACTTAGGACTAAAATGAACTATAACCATGGCTAAAAGAACATTAAATAACATCAAATAAACCATGACACACCATATGAAATTATAATAGACCCCTATATCAAGTTTTTTACTATAAGGGGTTGACAAATTTTGACTTGTGGTTAAAATGTTCAATTGTGTCTATACACAAACTACAAAGATTAACTTAGCTATCATATTACTAGAAAACAAGATCTATCAACGTAAATTACTACTACACATTCTAATTAATAAAAAATTATTAATCAATTACAATATATTTTAAAATTTTATTGCATATATCAATAAATAATAAGTTATTGGTTAGATAAAAAAGCATAAACACTATAACAAAGACATAAAAGGGATAACCATGCAACACACTTTTACAAAGCAACTTGAAGGATTTCTTCTCTTTATTAAAATGTTAAAATTTATCCTCCTTTTGGATTATGGGAGATACATATATATAATCTTGGGATGGGGACACCTCATCACTCAATCCATTCTCAAACTTTAAATCTATTTCATAAAATATCTCCTGAAGGAGTACACATGGGACACCTAATAAAGGATGCCACCAATAGATAAAACTTGTTACAAAAAAAATGTGATACCACTAACTAACATCAATCTCAAGGGTATTTCCTATGATGAGGTAGTTGCATTAGTGGAAAATTATCCTCCAATGGTTTTTACCATTTTAACTTGAGTTACAACTGAGGTTATATGTGTTGCTTGCAAAGTAATTGTAACTAAAGTGGTCAATGGAGCCTGCTTGTTCACCTAAATCTACAAGTAGTGGGCATGGCTCATTTGAAAATCATTATCAATGGTATTGAAATCGAATAATGTCCTTTTGAAAATTTAAGAGAGCTTATCGATTATTTTTATATTTTCTTTGAGTGTGGCACTAATATATACATAAATATTCTCTATTTGAATGACCCTACTTCTAGAAAAATTCACCAATTATTACAACTCATCAAGTGTCTTATAAAATATGCCCTCAATTAATGATTTGAAACTATTAGTCATTATCTAAAGAATTTATTTGAATTTGGCCTTAAGGATCAATTCCCCACTCTAATTAATTACTCTAGTGATCATCATCTCCTCCAAAATTGTAGTGTCCTACCTCTCATAGCTAATAATTTATTGTAGTACATTCTACATCTCTTGATGCCACTCATTCAAAATATCCCGCCTAGAAGATACATAATTATAGGCCCATGTACTATCTAGAGAAATTATAAAATTTAGTTGAATATAATCTTTTTCTCTAGCTTCTTGACTTAGAAACAATAGTTTGGCCTCCATCTTCTTCAAATCCTCTAAAATGGAGGAGACATACCCCTATTTGGGCTAGAAATTATTCTTGGATTCTCTTATTAATTTTAGGATATCATATAACATTTTGGTTGCTCCCTTTAGACTACCTATGGGGTCACTTAGAGGTTTAATTATATTCACCCATGTAGGGTCTCCAATGATTAATCATATCCCTTAAACATTTCTTTTATTACTCTTCTTATAGAGTCAAAAAAGGTATATGGGTCCTCTATGTAACTACCAAAGTCATAGGGGTGGGTTTTATGCCTCTTAATCAATTAGAACACATCTTCTCTTTATTTCAACTCCACCTATTGTCCTTCAAACATGAAAATTTTCATTTTAAACTTCCTCATAGTATTAGTTTAATTGTAAAAATGAAACTTGATTATGGGTTGATCAACAATGACCAAGTCTTTCCTTCCCTCCTTTGCCTATTGATTTTTTTGGATCCATTTAGGGACATTCAAGATCGATTATTTTTATGAAATCTCTGCATATTTTGTATGAGGGTAATATGGGGATTATCCTAAGGGGAGCATGGACTTGGGATTAAATGTTTCTAGTTGAGGGGAGGGAGTAATGTCTCTTCTTGATATAATGACCTTTTTAGTAGCCATTATATCAACTATTAGTTTCCCTTTGTTTGAAATCTTATTGTTTGTAACCATGGTTGACTCTGTTTGAGTTACAAGACCAATTGATAAGCCTAATTTAATGGATGGTTGATGAGTTACAATCAAGGAAATAAATACGTTGGTGAAAACTAGGATTTCAAAATGAACATGTTTATTTAGCCTATAGGGATGAGGTCTTAAGGCCATAAATAATGAATGAGTATAAGGGGTATTAAGCAAGTTTTACAAATTATTTGTTATATACGTATGAGTAACCCTAATAGGATATTTTGAAAAATGTATGGGGGATATCACAATTTGAATTATAGGGGTCATATATAAGGCTTTAAAACCTATCATTTTAACCACTTAAGACTTATTTGATTGGGTATAATAATATAAATGAAGAGGAATAAACACCATAGAAATAATGGGGAGAGAAGAAAGTGTATTTATAAGAGAGGATTAATAAGTTTGTGCACTCACCCTTTACGTACTAACCACCTAGGAAACTACCACTATATATGGTATTGGTGAGCTAGGGAGTGTTAAGGATAGAGGTAAATTTTTTGATTGTCCCTCTTTAGAAGATGGAGGTTTTGAATCTAATTCATCTCCATTATCTACAGCTTGATACTAAAGTAATTCAATTGAGCCTAAATTGGTATTTAAAATTATAGTGTCCTTAGACTAATCTTCCTTTGAAAACCATACATTTGTCAGGTCACTCTCTGTGGCTTCACTAATGGTATTTGATAAGGACGTTTCTATCTTATCTTCCCATTTTTATTCTATGAACCAGTATCCTCTACAAGATTCTCTTTATCATATTTACCATTATCCAAGATTTATAGGGTTTATGCTTCCTTAGAGCCTTTTATTTTATCCTTTTCTCTTACACTTTTCAACTTCTCACTCTCTTAGATGAGTTACCTTATTATTTCCATAACCTTACATAGTTTTAGGGACACATGGTAGAATTTTAACTCCTACTAGCTCATGGTTATTTTTATGACTTATTATATATTTATTACTACCTCAAGCTTATGGGATGGTGATACTTGGAAAAATACCATGATATTACTCTCCCTATGGGTATCATATTATCTTTCATATTTGTATAGTCTATGGGTGACTAGAATGATGACACACATCATCATCTTGGTGCTTTACTTCCCCAAACATGATATACTCTTCCTTTGGTTGTGAAAACTTAGAGTGAGTATGATGATGACACATGTCATCATATTGACACTCCAATTACCTAGAAGACTTAGAAACTTTTATAATACTTTAATGGCTTCGATCTTGTGATATTGGGACATGTGGATGGATGCCACTTATCTTCTTGCCTAGGAGTTTTGTACTTTAAAGCTTTGATCTTACCAATCATGGGTGAGTGAGATTGTGACACTTAACAAAATATTATCCCTCTACCCACCCAAAAAAAAATTTCCAAATGAATACATGTTAGTGATTTGTCTCTAGGTGGAACTAATTTATTTGAAGACCAAAGTATATAATAAATCACTAATTCAAAAAGAATCATAGAGGTAGAAGGCAATAAAATCCTAGGAAATCTAATTTATAAAATAATACCCGATGGACAAATTTTTTGAGGAACTTGTGTCATAAACATAAATGTTGAATAAAAGTGTTGAACACAAGAATTTTAGGTGAAGCCTTGAATAAATTTCACACTTAATAAACTTATGAAATCCATTAATTAGTTATCTTGAGTAGACTAAACAATAAAAATCTATATACACAAGGCAATGACAAATCTCATTACAATTAAAACAACTATTCTTCACCAGAATCCATGTATAATAATTCTTTGGAAATACTATCATTTTTAAACACATGATAAACATAAATAAATGATTCTCCCATTATAGCTAGTTCTTTTTAAGATTAAATGTGACCCTACTAAATAAAATGAGAGTGGAGTATGTTAAGCACAACAAATGGTGACCTATAGGGGGAATACTCTAGAGTATTCAATAATCTATAATATTTAGTTATAAATTACAAAGTGAGCACATATTATATCCTTAGAATGATAATCAATTCATATATATGAAATAAACTTGAAAAACTTCATGCAACATACCAACCTTGCCCATACCTTGTAATCTATGTGTTAAGGAGTGATTTTATTTCATCCTAAATTTTGAGATTTTTATTAAAGACTTAGAATAAATTGTAGGTTTCACAATTGTTTCCTTGAAACATAAAAAAAAATCAAGGAGCTCAGGCATTACTCCACTACCAATAAGACCTCTATAACCATGGCAGATATACCTTTGGTTCCTCCCTTTTTTCCCTTTGTAAACTTGCATGATACATGATACATTGATCTTATTTCATCATATGATTATTGACCACATTTAGATTTACTTTTAGGTTTATTTGATCACTCTTTGTGATGCATTGATAATTTTTCCTCTTTTATTTTAATATAGAAGAAATAAAGGTTAGGGAACCAAAGTGAGCTATTATAGTTATAAAATAACAAAATTTAATTTCCCAAAATGTCCTTGTCAATAGAATTTGTATAAATGATTATTATCTAAAAATAAGTATTATATTGGGAAGGTTTTTTGATCCAAGGGATGTGAAACCTTTCTAAGTTTGCATACAACATGAGAGCAACTTTTACACACCTGATAAAAGTATCTAACTGTGATATGACCATGGTTCATTTCTTATTACAAACCTAAATTTTTTAAATCTCAACAATATGGGTGTAAAATTTGAAAATAAACTAGTTTGTGCATTCCATTTTAGGCCTCTCAGCTTCACTCACCCTTCCTTTCAAGACATGATCTACTAATTTTAGTAGTTAGGTTTAAGCAAGTACAAGAATCAAAAAATATTGGATATCATTTTGATCATAAAAAATGGAGATAATTAGGTTGTTCTAAAACAAATCACAATTATTATATAAAATAGGGAACTAAACTAAGGAAATATAAAGTAGAAAACATGAAATACTAATCTATAAATCATAAAACACTACCCTAGAAAAGCCAAAAATAGAAAATAGGAAAGCTATCTATGAAAGTAGTAAAACTTACTATAAATTTTACCTCTATATAGATCCTTTATTTAGAAACATCCTTAGTAGGGGTATACTTGAAATAGTGCTTAAAATACTTCCCATTGTCTAGGAAGGCCAAATACTTACTTTCAATGTTTCTTAAATGGAAATTATTGTTGCATAAGATTTTAGACACTTAATATGGTCCAATCCATAAGGAAGTAAACTTTTCATGCCATCCCTTCTTCTCATGTGATTGATCCCATTAAATATATAAGTATAAAATTATAAAGTCTTTGATATTGGACATTTTATAAAACCATATTTTGAAAACATCTTGATGTCTATTAAAGATTTATAGTGATTCAATCCTTGCATATTCTAGTTGGACTATATCTAACAACCTAGATTGGAGATCAAGATCTTATTCAATATACTCCTAAATAAACTGATATTTTGGGAGATTGAGGTAAATGGGGAAGATAGGGTATCATCCATATACTAATAATAATGGTGAGTTCTTAAGTGACCACTTTTGTCTTGTCTTCTCTACACATAATGCAAACAATAGGTGTCATTCTCTTGGTTTGTCTTAGGCTAAATTTTTGTGTGGAATCTATAATTTTTTTTAAAAATATTAAACCACCTCATTACATTTAAGATAAAATTTTGATGAGGACTTTGATTATTATCTAATTTTTAAAATCCCACTCAATGAATTTAGCTAGTGAGAGAGTGAAAACTTCAATTGGGAGTCTTTTTAAGGTTTGAATAAGGAATATAAGGCCATGAGGGATGTAAAAAAGTTTTATACAACCCTATATATGTAATTGTTTTGTAAACTTAAGGGAAATTTGGTGCCAATTGTGCAAGGTGAGTGAAAAAGGAGTTATTTAGACTATAGGTAGTGATAATTCATGTCTAGAAGAATATTTATGATTAGGGACACCTCCAATGCATGTTATATAATGTATAAAACCCATACATCTCATTTAAATCATCAAATTTATCCCTAGTATATTTTTGATCATTCCAAGGAGGCCAAATGATAAAGGTAGCTTTCTGAGTAAGCAATTGAGTAGTTCTACACCACATTTCAAGAGTCTCATGTTTTGAGGGATATTTATCCAAGTAAAGCTTGCTTGGTCTATTTCATATTACTTTTACTACATTTTTAACTCTTTTTATCAACATGACACATGTCCTAGTGACTCTTGGACTTCATTCTCTTCTCTTCTCTCTCAAATTCTATAAGTGATACCACACCATGTAGACTGATACGACACCATGTATGGTGAAACCCTACTAGTTTTGACATTGTAATTTGAATTATAATAATAAATATAGTTTGGTTTTAGTTAATTTATCATATTTTCAAATTGTGTGAAGAGATGTATAGTGACTAGTTAAGAGATATTCATCTATCTTTGTTTTCCCTCAATCCTTCCATATTTGATGTAAGTGATTCCAATCTAGCATGTCATATGAAGTGTTGTTCAGTTTATGGATTTTTTATTAAGTGTAAAATGAGCCTTAATATCTACAAATGGTATATAGGGATAATTTTACATGATTTTTTAGCATAGCATTCAATGGTTTGAAAATCTTAGAAAACTTGGAGATGAATTTCCTCACAAAGTCAATATTACCAAAGAATGATTTCAATTATTTTCTACTATTAGGAGGTGTCAAATTTTAAATGTCTTAGACCCATTTTGGATTACTATAAATTCCTTTCTTGGTGATGATGTGTCATAGTAACTTTCCCTCTATCACCCCAAAGAAACATTTATTTGGGTTGAGGGATAATTCGTATGTTTTACATATATCAAACACTTTTTTAAAGTGGTTTACATGATCAGTCTTATTTTTGGAAAACATAGTGAGTTCATCCATATAGATTGTGATGCACTTACTAATAATTCCCTATAATGCATGGTCTATTATTTTTTATAATGTTTCCCCAAAATTGATGAGGTTGAAAGGAATCCTCTTATAAGTATATGTTCCCCACATTATGGTGAAATTAGTCTTCATATGGTCCTCTGCTTCTACCAACACTTGGTTGTATCCATAGAAACCATCGAGGAAGGACATCATTTCAGACCCACTAATATCCTATACCACCTCATCCAAGGAAGCTATAGTGTATTTATCCTTCTATAAATATTGGTTTAGTTTCTTGAATTCAACACATAGCCTTATTTAGCCATTCTTCTTCTTGACAAGTACCAACTTTTCCACCTAGGTAGAGTGGCTAATAATAAATATGATTTTTGAATCTAATATCTTTTGAAATTTATTTTTAATGAGATTCTCTAGGAAGGGCATGGGCCTCTAACATTTTTTTAAGTTTATGTTAATTGGAATTAGGGGAATAGTATGAATAATCACCCTGGAATCAAAATCCCTTAATTATTCATAGATCCAAATGATCACATCCTTTTACTTCATCAATATTTCCTTAAACTTATGCTTTTAATAATGAGTATAGGATAAAATAATTTTAACATATTGAGGGTATTATTGAAACTAATCTATATTTAGTTGACATTATCTGTTAGCTTGTGGTTATCTATCTAAGCTCTTTTCTAAGGATACCATGCCCATGGGGATTCTATTTTCCTTTAGATATATGATACCATCCTCCTTAAGTTTCATTGATCCTAGACATTTAAAGTCCTTTTTATCTAAAATTTTCTCTTTTAAGTCTCTAGAATTATTTCTAAATTGTATAATCTATTGATCATCCTCAAAGACATAGAAATTTTCTATGTTGACCACCAAATCTAAATCACTAAATACTTTTAAATATTTAACATCATATCATAAGGCAAACTATAGTCCTAAGATCAAGGCTTCATACTCAACTTGGTTATTAGTGTAAGAGAATTACAACTTGTATGTTACCAATACTACTTTCCATTAGGTTCTTTCAAAGTTACACCAACACATAATCCTTGTTTCAATTAAGAACCATCAAATTAAAGGGTCCATAGCTATGAAGGTACTTTAAACTCTTGGTTTTGAGACTTATGGTCAATAGTTAAGGTGTAGATACCAACATGTGAGGATATAAAGTTGAAATTCTCATTATTAGCATTATATTATGTGATTAAGTACTTCATCTTATACTCTTGGTAAATCCTAATTTGATTGGACACACCCTTACAAGGTAGAAACATGTGATAAATTAGTGGCTACATATCCATTCAATGTTTTTGACTAATCTTGGTTGAGAAGTAGAACATATGCCTTGAGGATGTCAAACACTAGTATGTCAATAATTTGTACATGAGGCTCATAGGCCAACTATATGTTTACATTCAATAATTTCCTAACACAAATTACTATAGATTTGTATAATTGTAAGACTACCCTTTTTTAATTATCTAGGGTCAGTCCCAATTTTTGCATATGGCCATAGGCATCACATTAGCTGAAGATCTTGAGTTGACCACATAATTATGAACATTCTTACTAAACATTATTACTATTAATAGTAAGGGTGGAACCTCATGTTTGTCCTTATAGATCATTAAATTTTCTTGGGTAATCTTTTAGTTATCTATAGAAGATATTATTATCAAGGATTTCAATAGTAGTTCCATTCATTTGATGATCTTAACCAACTCATGTAGGGTGATATTGGATTTGATCTTCTGCATATCCTCCCTGATAATGTATCCCCCTTTGTTTATTGATTATGTGGGATTTATCTTATCTATCACCTTTTGGGGAGGTGGATTATTACTTATCTTTGTATCTAGAGGAGTGATAGAATTATTAATCATAGGTGTAAAGGTAGCAAAAGGTTTCTTATTCCTTATATTATAATTATTTATTAAGAACTATTTGAAAGTATGGACTTAATCTATGACCTCTTCTAGTTCATTATATTCTTCCACTATAAATGAAAACTCATGTGTATCAAAGACCATAACAAAGTTGAATGTGATAAAAGAGGTGGATTCTTAAAGAGATGCCTTAGGCAAGTTCACTAGTACTTCTTATCTATCAAATTCCCTTTGAAAGATCTCAAAGGCCTTGCATAATTATTCATAAGATAGTTATCTATGTTTGTCTATGTTGTGAACTCCATAGTAGTTAAGTAAAATATCCTCCATGATATTCATTTTTGACATCTTATTAGGGAACTACTCAAAATTATTCCCTAGCTTGTTAAAATTCTAATTGTACCTCTAGTAACAAAATCTCTGGTTGACATTCTATCCACTAAAATTCCACATACATTTTTATATATTTAATAACTCATTACCTAAACTTTGTATCATCCTTTGTATGGAATATATTTCAACCATTTTAAAATTAGCAATGGTATCTTTAGAAATGGAAGCATTGATTGTAATAAGATCTTGGCTTTTATGAAGATTAGTTTCTTGGGTAGGATTATTCATGAAAATTAGACTCTAGTTAGGTGTAACATGAGATAAGGGAAATTGCATATGGGCCTGAGTTTGATTATTGATCATATTGTTTTAATTATCACCTAGGATTGGATTTAACATCAAATAGGATGGATAAAAATTTGGTCCTACTAACATTTAACATTGAGGGTTCTTTATAGCTTCAATAAAGGCATGGGTCAGATCTATAGCACCAACTACCATATATAAAAATACTATAATTATAATATCTAAGTCTTTTTATACATCTCTATATGTAATGAAGAATTTGGATTATATTAATTGTATATGTGGTTGTAAATTTTATGGAATGTTATATTAAATTCCCTAATATGTTGATTAGGCTCTCTTTATGTTGGTAAAGAGTTGGTATATGATATTAGACCTAGTGACTTGACCAAACTATCTTAAGAAGGTGGTTTGGTATTCATTCTTAGATCTTATGGAACCCTCAAAAATATTAAGGCACTACTAGTAGGTGACATATTTTATTATAAATGGGAAGAGATGGAAAGCTACATCTTAATAGAATACATTTAGTATTCCCAAAGTAATTCTATGGGATTTCAAATGTTCTTCGATGATTCTACCCACTAAGGGAAAAAAGGTGGAAATGTATTTCTTAACATTTTTGGTTAGGTCATGGATACCTCCTAGAATATTAAATGGATAACATATCAACCAAGGCTAGGCCATTGGATGCGGGAGTGGTCATATATTTGGATAATATGACTAATCCTAGGAACTTATTATAAAACCTCTATCTAACCTAACTTTTGTATGGGCCTATAAGGGTGGATGAATTAATTTATTACTATAGGTTAACCTAGTAAGTCTTTGGGATATATCTAGTGTAACTTAAGAGATATCAAGTCTAGATAGTGAAAGAGGTCCTCCTTATAGCACAAGATTATGTTGTGTTGGGTTTTATAAAAACCATAAAATAATTATAAGGTAACCTCTAACATTTTGAGATCTCAATTAAGGTCAAATTCACTATCAAGCATGAGTTGTAGGTAATGGGTCTTACAGTGATTAGTGGTGGAATAGCTATGAGTAATGCAATCATTAACCTAGATGGTTTGGATATGGATATGGATCCTAAATCTACTTGGTTTTAATGTAATGATGATGGAGATGGATTTATCTAAAGGTGGGTATAATTTATATAAACCATAAAAAAGATGGAACGGCAAGGTAAGAAAGAAGATATGTGAACAAATAAAATGAATACTCTCTAACTAGATCTAGGACAAGGACAAATTCCAAAGAACTAATGCTTTTAGAGTGTCAATTTAGGCCAAATAACTCACAATAATAGTGAAAAATTCTAAGGGATATGATTCAATTAGATCTGAGTTATTAACTAAATGTTTCTTATTATCAAGACTAATGTAACATATCTTAACTTCAATATTGTAGCTAATACCAAAGAACATCTTGGACTAGTTATGGCTCAATCTAGGAATTTTCATAAATTGACATCTCTACACATATTATCAAGAGTAACTTAGATATCTTAATACTATAAAACAATATATATCAACCTAAGTTACTATTACACATTCCAATTGATAAAACCTTGTTAATTGATTACAAACTACTTGAAACTACTGTTGCATATATGAAAAAAGACTAAGTTATTGGTTAGGTCAAAATTCATACACACTATAACACAAACATGAAAGAGATAGTCATACAACATAGACTTTTAAAATAAATTGAAGGTGAAAATAGCTTGCTTACAATTTCTTCCAATCCTTCGACAAGATAAAAATCATGGTTGCAAGCATGGTAGTCTTAAACACACCTACACCTCATCCAAGTCAAAATATGGTAAGGTCTGCTCAAGGTGTTTTAATTCCTCAAGTTCCAAGAAATAATTTGTAACTAAAGACTCAAGATACAATGATTAATTCTATCCTAAACATAGTGGATTCATTGAAAAGTACCAAAGTATCTATCTCCTTGTGGGATGTCCTTCATATGCTTAGCCAAAAGGAGCTATTACAAAAGTAGCTTTCCATTATTAATATTAGTCCTTCACCTTCAATTCCAAGTCATGGTCATGTATCTCTTAAAAATTCCCATAAAACCATTGTTAAACCATCTCCCAAGGTTGAGAAGCCTCCACCTTTCTACCTCACTTCTGTAGTGGGTGATAAACTAGTCCACAATTGTATAGTTGATAGTGGTACTTTGACATTAGTCATGTACAAGGTTGTAGTTAATAATTTGGGCCTAAAATATGAACCCTATATAAAAGGAGTGCTTCAAATATATGGTAAACTTGATAAGACAATAAGGATGAAAAAAAAATTAAGGTTTTATTGCACGATTATATTAGTTTTCTTATCCTCCAAGACATTATTATTGTTGACCTTCCTACTCATTTTACAATCTATCTTTCAAGATAATTTATAGCCAAGATAGGTGGTTATATCTTAGATGACTATCCTTCTTGTCCTTCAAGATAAGGTATGGAACTAAGGTGACCATAATAACTCATCCTTTTACAAGGTTTCATATCGAGCCCTATATTGAAACAAACTCAAATTTGAATTATGTAATAAATGAGGAAAATGATTCTATTATCGATGATGGAAATTTTTCTAAACTTAAGGGCATAGTTGACTTGTTTATATATAAATATGGTGTATATTCCTATGATAATTATCATTGTGCATACTTAGAGCATATTGACCTTGGCTCTTATATCATGCATGAGGAACCATTTGAAGGACCTGAGATAAGTGTCAAACATTCTTTCTCACAAGCTACTAAAGGTAACTACATGATTCATGAGTATGATGATGATAGATTGAATAACCTAATTAACCACCATAGTGGAAATAATGATGTTTTTCTACCTATTATTGATGAAGATACTTTTGATGATGACACTCATGAGGAAGAGGAGAATGATTTATGATAAAGTTTCAATGCTATATGTCAAGAGTTTGATCAATTAGGTAATGCTACTTCCCATCCTAAAAATTTTATATCTGATGTGTGTGCTAATTATTCTGATAAACATGATATTGGGTGTCTCACCAAGCATGGAAAAGAGTATCATGTTGTGAAGGATGATGAACTATGGTAAAGCTTTAATGCCATATGAAAAAAGTTTTATAAGTTGGGTAGGACTCCTTTTTATCCAGTAGATTGCATGTCTGATATTAAAATTACTAATGAGACTAATGAAAAAGTTATTGAGTGTTCTTTTAAACATGAGAATACATGTCATTCTATTGATCAAGAGTATGTAGTCATGAAGGAACTTGATGAATCTATTACTTAAGAATTTGTAAACATGGAGAATGAGGTTAAGAAAAATTTAGTTATGTTTCAAGGATATTAAAAAACCCAGCCTGATGTGGAGACACTCTCACCTATGATAGAACAAAATGAAAAACAGCTTGATGTTTACAAAAGAAGATAGAAAATAGAAAAGGTGAGGTATATTTCAAATAGAATTTGTAATCATGCAAAAGAAGATAGAAAAGGTGAGGTATATTTCATACATTCCTATCTATAATTTGAGGAGGGCATATAAAATATGATAATGATAAATGATATTGTAGATCCAATGAAGGATCTTAAAGATCAAGAAAGACATTCATTAAGGCTCCAAATTGTCCACTTGTAGATATGAAAAGGCATAGAGTTGGTAAATATTTTGACTATACACATATCCAAGTGATTGATGATGAGCATCCTTCTCATGTTATATTACCTTAGTGGAGTGAAAAATATGAAAGAGGAACCATCTTTGACCCTGGTTGAAGTTGGTAAGATGTCTTTCACCTCAATTGTTAGGTTTTATAAATAGTAAATTAGGTCTGTGTGTCTTTTTTTAGTGGTGTTATGTTCCATAAGTGTTCTAGTTGACCACATGTGTTTATTTTAGTTCTATCTTTTATTTATGTTTGGTGTGGTGTTAAAGTTAAATAATTATCAAATTAGTGTATAGGTGACTCCTTGTCCCAATGGACATTATTAAGCAATTGGTCTTGGCATAACAAGCCTACCACCATTAGGAAATCACCAAGAATGTTGACCATTTTGACCACAAGTCAAAATGAGTCAACCCCCTATAGTCCAAACCTAGTATAAGGGTCTATTATAATGTCATAGAATGTGTCCTGATTCCCTTAATGTGATTTAATGTGCTTGTAGCCTTAGTTATAGTTCATTTTAGTCCTAAGTCATTCTATGTCATTTAAGGGGTCATATTTGGGTCATAAATGAAGTGGTATGATTTTAAATGGTGTTAAATTGTTATAATATATCTTTCAATATCTAATATTTAATATTCCTTATTATTAATATCAAGGCTAACTGAAACTTGTAGGTTCCTAACTAAAAATCAAGAAAACAAGTGAAAATGGAGTTTTGAAGGTTGTAGGACCTATGGGAGAGAGTGGAACATGGTATAAGCTTAATTAGTGACTAATAAACTTCATTTATTCAATTTAAATGATTTATATTATTTCTAAATTCCAAAAAAGGGCAAAACCCATTATTTTTGTCCATCGCTCCACTATGCACATGAAATTGGTCAATAGGTCTTTGGATGGTAAGGCCAGTAGGAGAAATTCTAGGTCAAATGATATTGGTGTTGGTTAATAAACTTTGTTTTACTAATTTTAATTTTGTTATTTATAATAATGGTTTCCTATACTTTATGAACCATTCTTAAAAAGTTGACTATCTTGTTTTACTAGCTAATCCCCACACCTTGTATGTTTTAATTTTGTTTGAGCATGTAATTATAATATAGATGATGAAATGGATTATATAGTATGTGAAATTATTTATCACATGTTTTCCATATTTTTTTCATGTTTGGAAGTGTTTTTATGGGTCAAACTATTCAAATTGTACGAAGATGTCACTTGTGGACTAATAGTCAGATTTCACCACTTGTAGAAGTTTTCTTTATGTACAATGGTTTCATGTGAATTTAATATGTTTTGATTAATTTTTATCATTTCATACCAATAATATTATTTCCAATATATTTATATTAAGATCATGTATTGATCAAAGACATGATCATATGCAACACACAGTCAATTCCTAGCAAGCTTCTAACTATAGTCATGGTGTCTTGAAGTGTGAGAACATTCATTAATGGTATATGAAGATTCAGAAGTTATTTAACACATTTTTGGGCCATAAAAAATTATTAATAGTCCCTTAAAACAACATATTATATACTATGATAGTCAACCCTCATATATGCACAATCATCCACCATGAATGAACATCTATAGGTTTTATAGAGAAGATCAATCACATTGAAAAGGAATAATAGCCTGGTTTTAATCACTTAAATGGTTAAAATTTATTGATTTAATAATATGAGGATTTTCAATATGAATTACAAGGTGACATTCCGTGCATATAGCTCATGACCACATTCATTTCTTTGACTACAGTTGTATCAACACATACGGGAGATTGAGAATGTTGTGATGGTAGTATTGTAACATGCTTCAAATCCTTTGAGGTGGGATGGATGCATTTGGATAAATTGAGAAGGTATAATATTAGTTATAATGCTATATATCTTTCAACTACCTAAATTCACATTTATTGCCTAAACATTGAATTGTCCATCTATAGGTGGTATTGATAAAGGTTTGAAAATGTTGTACAAATGTGTGTGAACATATGGTGAGACCCTTATTGAGGTCTTAATATGTTTTAGAGAATATGATAGTCATGTTTGAAACATTTTAATAGTATAAAAACTTGAGATCCACTTCAAGTGAATAGAGTTGAACTTTGGAGACAATTTCCCTAAATTCTATAAAATAGAGCACTATCCCCTTTTGATGATGTCATATAATAGTGTTGCAATGAGTTTTGATGAATTGAAGTACATCTATATTGTATCCCTATCCTAGGGGAAAATCATTTTAAAAATGAATGGATGTGTGACTAGAGGAACATGGTGTTTGAAGGCCTCCATTTTTTTGTGTTCACTATAGTTTTTTAGTGTATTCTATAGGATTTAAACATCCAAAGTGACCTCTACACCTTAAGATAACAATGTAATAGCCTATAACCATGAAAAGTGGTTATAAAAAGTTAAAGAGCACATTTTTGGTCTAAAGTTCATCAATAAGGAATTTAATTACAAGGTTATGACTTGACCACCACCTACAAGTATGCCTTGCCTTTAGACTAACTTCTTACAACCTGATTGTAGGCACTCATACACCATAATATACACCTTAGAGGACTACCAAGATTGAAAACATAAATTTTCCATTGGGAGTTTATTCCAATGAACTAAAAATGAATATAATGTTATGAAACATTTATTTCAAGGTGGATACTCATATACATGACCCTTGTTATGCCATCAGTGGTCAACTACAGTTTATTGTAGTTGATAGTGAGCTAAAACATGGTGTTATGGGTGTTAACATAGACTAAACATGATTTGAATTAATCCAAATGATTTTCAAATGAGATTAGGAATTATAATAGAGTATTTAATCCTTGTATTCAAGGTATAATCATTTAATCATGTACCTATAAGCACCTCTTTCATAAAGAGAAACACAAAAAACATAGTCAACACATATATTTAGTCAATAAAAAGGTATATTTGGAAGTTTTTGGCAAGGTTAGAGTGGTAAGTTGGGATAACCTTCATCATATTTGTAATGGTCTCAAGAGACTCCTATTAGATTTAAATAGGTAAATATAGGGTCTCTAACATACATACATAGTCCATATTCAAGACCCTACACATAGTGAGCTTCTCCATGAGTCTACCTTGGGTTATCTAAGTTTGGAGGGGCTAACCATGTGACCAATGGATAAAAATTTTAATAGAGAATACACAATTTTTTTATAAAACCCCCATATATTCACCTTTAATGAGATCATAGGGAAAATTCCCTATATTTTTTCTCAAATAGAGGGCACTCCCAAAGGGTTCAAACTTGTAGGTTTTGAGAAAAAGAGATGATAGGGTGAGTTGAGGGTTGATGAAACCTTCCATGAAGGTGTATAAATTTTTGTATGGCATGGAATAACATGCATAATTATTCATAGATGTGATAAACATGTTAGGGTGTCTTAAACCTATAAGCATGCAGTCAAGATCTTCAAGTTTAGAATAAGCCTATTGACCATTTGGGGGTATACCATTACTTTTGGTACTATATGAGCATCCAAATGAGTTATAAAATGTTCATAGGGTATTTTCAAGTGTGTTAAATATTTTATCATGTAGAGGAAACCAAAGGTAATCCATATTTTGGTTAAGATCAACTTAAGCCTGCATAAAATGGAGATCAAAGCTCAAGAGGGCAAATTTGAGAGCTCACACCTACTTGGAGGATTTACATGGGATTTTAAGGATTTGGGTTCTATTTAATAATTTATTTAGAAAGGACCCTTTGGAAAATTTGCAATGTCTCAATGTCAGACCTTTATGAACAAACCTTAAGGGTTGGAAGTACTCTAAACCCTCCAAAACCCTTCCTAATGACCTGATTAGGAAAATGAAGATGGAGAGGAATATATGAGGCATATAATTTGTTTTTAGATGATTTGAACTTTTAGATTAATCTTCAAGGCTCCTCCTTATTAGCTTGAGTTCTATCTTACTCAAATAAAGTTGGTGGAAATTGGATTTTATTAATTTTTTATGTGTTTTAAAATTTAAATGGAGAGTAAAAGGATTAAATTAACTTTTGGATATATATTTTGAATTAAAATAACCCACCATATTCATTTAATGCTTTATATAATCTCAAAAGTGCTTCTACAAGTGCCTTCATCTCAGCCAGTCCAAACTGGCATAGTGAACAAGCTAATGAGAGAGTGAAAAATTCTAGTGGGAGTATTTTAAATGTATTAATAAGGAATATAATTAAATTAGTAACATTTTAAAGTGGGATACACCCATAATTATTTAATTTTTTTGAAAACTCAAGGAAAATTTGGTGCCAAGTGTGCAAAGTGAGTGAAAGAGGAGTTATTTAGATTGCAGGTAGTGATAACTCATGTCCATAAGAATATTGATGATTAAAAACACATAAAATGAATTTTTGATCATTTATAAAACCATTAAATCTCAATTTAATCATCACATATATCCATATTCTACTATGGAGTGTTCCAAGGAGGCCAAATGATGAAGACAATTTTCTAAGCAAGCATTTGAGGAGTTTTATGCCACATTTCAAGAGTTTCATGTTTTGAGGGACATTTGTCCAAGTAAACCTTGCATATTATATTTAATATTACTATCTCATACATTTTTAAATCCTTTTCTCAACATGACACATGTCTTACTAACTCTTGAACTTCATTCTCTTATCCTTTATCTCTAATTCTATAAGTAGTAGCCATTTTGGCTCTTGTAGACTGATACCACAACATTTATGGAGAATACCTAATGGTTTTAACATTTTAATTTACATTATAACAATAAATATATTCTATTTTTAGTTAATTTATCATCCTTCCAAAGTGTTTGAAGAGATGTATAGTGAATAGTTAAGCAATATTCATCTATCTTTGCTTTCCTTCAATCCTTCCATGTTTGATGCAAGTCATTCCACTCTACTAGGTCATATGAAGTGTTTTTAAGTGTATGGATATATTCTAAATTATAAAATGAGTCTTAGTATCTACAAATAATCTATAGTTTCTCTTACCCTAGATAGTCTTCATGCATGCCACCTTCATATTTAAATACTAATGCTAGAGCCTTCTAGGACTTTTAGACTAGTTTTGTACATCTTTTTTCTTAGTCAAAGAAGTATGATGGTCTTATAGAGACCATTTTATTATATCACCACTTATATTAGTTTATTTTAATTAAAAATTATATCCCTTTTGTCATAAACAAATAGTTAATTAGGTGATAATCACTTCAAGGCATATTCAAGGAGCTCACCCTTAAACCTAGAGGTCTACTTCTAGTATAGGTAAACACACATACCTAAAAATATTCCCATGTTGCCCAAATATGGAGGAGAATTGAAAAATCTCATCGAGGGTGAAATATTTGGTGAAAATATACACCATTTGATGCAAATTATTATATTGAGCCATAGCTAATAGAATATGCTCTTTAATAGTAGTTGTAATATTAAAGTTAAGATATGTTACAATAGTCTTGATAACATGCAATCTCTAGTTAATAACTCAGAGCTAACTAAATCATATCCCTAAAAATTTTGGATTGTGTTTGTTAGTTTTGTGTGTTAAAGTATAAGTTTACAAGCATTAGTTATTTGGCATTTATCCTTATCATGAAGATGGTTAGAAAGATTCATGTTCTTTGTTCACAAACCTTCTTTTTTACCTTGTATTTCCCTCTTTTTCATAGTTTATTTGAATTATACACACCTTATAATAAATACATCTCCATCACCATTTTATTCATACCAAGTAGATCTAGGATCCATATCCATATCTTAACCATCTAGGTTAACAATTGTATTATTGATAGTTTTTTCACCACTGGTCACTACAAGACCTAATACCTACAACTGAGTAAAGTTAACCTTCATTGAGATCACTAAATGTTAGAGGTTACCTCAAAAATATTTTTTGGTGTGTATATAACCTAAGATAACAACTCCCTTGTCCTCTTAAGGTGGAATGATAGATTAAATGGTGAATATATTGAGCATAATATAATTTATAAAAAAATAAAATAAATACAAGGAATGTTTATTTTTATTCTTATTTTTTTGACCTAATTATAAATGAATAGATAATAATTATTGATTATATTGAAATTAATAATCTGTCATATCCCCAAGAGTACTAATTCTAGATCTTGTCTAAACGAGTTCTCATGGGAAGTTTTGTGAATAACCAAGACCTTTCTATCCATTTTCATAAGTGATCACTGCATTTGAATGAAGGGTGAAATGTAGTTACAAATTGATAGGAAAGTATCACTCTATAATTTTAACTCTATTTGAATTTATAATAATATTTGAGTGTTCCTAATTGATTGTGAACATCCCACTACTTATCAATGTAAAGCCTCTTAGTCCTAATATGTTTTGTCAAAGTTCAAAAACATAGTTAAGTAACATTAAATCACTTTAATAATATTTTAACTCATTATTTGGCTTAACTATCATAACCACAATTTCTTATACACACATAATCGAAACCAAATAATGGAACAAAGATCACCTAGATTTTAGTATGAAAACTTGTAATGAGATCCATAACTATATTACAACTAACATAGGAACTAGACCAAGTACATAACTATCAATAGCTTATTTAGGAAGCATTTTAACAATCATGTATTCTGATAGAAGTGGGTTAGTGTGGTTATACCCACTCACCTATATTCATGTAATATGATGTGTCCTTCCTAATGGATGCATTACTAAATTATATCATAACTCAAGTACCTATATAAGATATAAAATAGCTAGTACCTCAAGGGTAGTTTTAGAAAAGGTTAGAAAACAAGGGCAGAGTAAGATCAAATTCAACAAAAGAATCATCATACTAATCTTACTTAAGTATTATTTACCAACTATTTCTAATAGTAATGAAAATCATTTTAACACCTTGTCATTACATAGGCAAAATGACATATAAGGTTTGACATAAATTCTAGAGGAAGTATGCAAGATTTAAGGGATGTTTCAACCATAATGCTTGAGTTATATTTAGGAACATATTACCATTTAAAATTATGGTACAAGTTCATGAAAATCATGCCTAAGGATTATTAATGACTTAGGTTAATTTTAAACAAATCGATACATATTAATAGTCTCATAGACTAAATATACTTATGTTATGTCTAGCATATATCATTTTTATAAATATTTATCCATTAATGTAAATCAATGATCTTAACTTAATCACTTATTGTATTACTTACTTAAAAATTAGAGCTTAAATAAACGTTAATTCCAAGATAGATTATTATGATAACAATATAAGTTCACAACTTCTTTTACCATTTAAAGATAAGATCCAGTTATAAAATTATTCAATGGTCTATTCCTAACATGGAACAAGCATTCCTCAAACACAAAATGCTTAGTTAGGAATAGCCATGTTACTTATAAACTTACCAATTAAGGATATTATTTCCAATTTATATTCAACATAACATAAGGTTAACTTAATATTTATAATGATTAATTATAATGAATTAATTTAGGAGTTTCCCATACAGTCCATGGCATGTAATAGTGCTTACTAATTTAAAATGAAAATATTACCTTCAAGGAGACATTTTATATGTCATGAACATATTAATTACTTAAGTAATTATCCCACTTTCATCTTCATCACACATTTTATTAATTTATTACAATTTTTTAGACATGTATTAAATTGAATACGATCCATTAATACTACCCATTAAATTAAAAATATTTCATTTACTAACCATATAGTTAT
The DNA here is from genome assembly GCA_037957365.1 of Torreya grandis. NCBI lineage: Eukaryota > Viridiplantae > Streptophyta > Pinopsida > Cupressales > Taxaceae > Torreya > Torreya grandis. Next base: position 253,762 of record JARHVA010006468.1, on the reverse strand, counting down.
AGTACAAAATTTAATGAAATCTCAATACTTTTAGCAGTTAATCCATGTCACCTTTAGGTTTTATAATATATAGGGGATTTAAAATTTAATTTATAAATAACTTTCAACTTCACCCAAATTTACCACATTACAATTGATATCACAAATAAACATATTAAAAAAATAATGTCACTTAGCTTATATAATCTTATGATTATAAATAAATCATACAAAGTAACCTTAACATACTAAAATTATGTTTCTAATTCATCTACACCATGTAAGAAAAGAATCATGCCATACTCATGCTAACTTTTATAGTTGAGTTCAAACACTATTATTTGAATATTTAAATAACCAAGTAGTTTCCTCAATTACCATACCAATGATTTACAAGTATGGTCAAGACATGGATACATTTATCGATCATGATTCAACATAAAACTGATGTTACATAACAACTCAATATGTCACAACATTAAAATCAAATCTCAACTTACTTAACCCAAATATGTTTTTAATATCATTACAAGATAAATAACTCATAAGTATATCCATCTTATCAAAATATTTATGAAAAATTAGTAAAAAAAAATTACTAAAATAGTCAAATGATCAAATATGACACTTTGTATTAAGTATAACTATGATGAATGGCATGAATTATATCCATAAGAATTACATATCAATTTTAATTCATTATCACCTAACCATAATAAATCAAAGTAGTAATAAATTAATCCAATCATTACACACAATCTAATGAAGTTAAACATACCTCGCTAGTTCTACTGAGCCTAAACATAAGTGGACCTAGACCACCCCAACCATTAGTTAGATATAGATCAGAGTAGCCAAGAACTGATGGAGAAAGGATTATGAAAACAAACTGAGCTTGAAAATATTCAAACAAATGACTAAAAAAGGAAAATGAAACACATAAAACCACCCACTAATATCCATTAACTTGGTACCTGATTATGACTTCAACTCATTTTAAAACTTCTCATATTATGGGCCATATTCTATTCCATAATGTAATATGGCTCATAAATATATTAACCTACATGGCATTTGTCTTCATGTACTATCTTAATAGAAATTTATGAGTTAAAAATAATTTTTTTAAAAATAAGATAATAATCTCAGTCAATTAAGAATTAATAAAATAAAACTTACATAAAGATATAGGTCATCTTATGGACTTTAATAAATAGATTTAAAACTTAAAGGTTAATTTTAATGATTTACAAAATTAGAATAATTAAAATAATCAACAAATCAATGACCCTAGAAATACATCAACATAATCATAACCTGATAGTGGTTTCCATTATCATTTATAGAATTAATCCATTAATTCAAAATTATTTCATAAATGTGGGTCAAAATAATAGTGACCAAATAATTCAAAAAGAGGCAAAAAATAATTCAAACATAATCAAATAATAATAAATTATTATATAGAAAACCCTTGCAATCATTTTGCACCACTATGGGGACTCCAAATGTCCTCATGCCCATTTTATATGTGGTTTAAAATAATTATTAGGATTTGTATTAGTTTTTTAACTTTATTCTTAAACATAACTATACCCAGGTTAGGGTTTCATAATAATAAAATATATGAAAACCCTAGTTAACTTAATGGAGTCATATCCATATGGATTCAAAAATAATGAAAATATAAAACAACATAACATAGTTGAGCCATGTAAACAATCATACAATATCAATAAAGTTGTAATGGCTTCATCAAAATAACAGCCACCAACCTAATTGAGGTATCACCTTAAAAAAAATAATGCACATTCTAGAATACCCCAATTTTAGGTTGATAAAATAAAGCAAAATCATCAACACACACAGTTCATATACTAAGTCATATCTTAAAATGACTCCATAGTGGATTTCAACCAAAACATAAATGCAATGACTATACATAGTCACTTTAACCAAAGCCAAAGCCTCAAGGAATATGAGTTCTTAATGAAACAAGAACTCATTCCATAGAATATGTGTGTAGTGTTTTAAATATAGTAACACTAATAGTAATATCTATAAATAACATTAAACATGTTTAAATAAGCCATGGATAATCCATTCATGGTTGCCATGTGCAAAAAAGACACAACATAAAAATCAATGCTATGGCCCTAATTAGGATTTTACATAAAACAAAAACAAATGTGTTAAACAATGCCAATTTTTATGACTAAAACCTTAACTCAATTTCCATATAAACTACATTTCTAAAAATCAACATAGAAATTTCAAATACATCACTTACTTCACTGATGTAAATTGACCACAAAAGATTTTTATTGTCTTCCAACCTCCAAGTTCTTTGTCAAAAACCAACACTCAGAATCTCATATCCATTCAAATAAATTAGTGGAATAATAAATACAAAAATAAACCCCAAATAACTCTCCATTACTCCTACATGGGCATAAATATAAATAAATTGAACAATAATGTTAGCCCTTAAATAACCTCATGTGGAACTACCTTACATTCCCCTTGGCCTTCATGCCAATTTTTTTAGCAGAGTTTCCCAAAGGCTTAAAACTCTTGAATATTGAGTTTAAAATGAAAAAAACAAAACCTAAAAACCCAAAGAAGCATCTCAACCCCCATACATGGTAATTTAAGCCAATGCCATGACCATTAAGTTGTTTAGATTAAAAACAAAATATCAAATAATTAAATATGCCCCCATGTGGGTCAAGTAACCTAAAAAAATTCCCCCCAATCAAAACCTTGTCTTAAACAAACATGCCAATCAAATAAACAAAGAAATGTCCATTCAACAAGTTTAAACCCTTAGTTCACAAGAATTGAACAAATCATAGTTAAGACACATAATTATAGTCTATAAATGAATATGGTTGTTTTGAAATGTTATGTCAATAGCCTTAAGATAAATGATAAATGAATTAAGATGATGACAATAAAAACAATATTTACAACATGCAATCGATTATGTGACCAAAATAGACTATCAAAGACAACAAACAAAGAGTCCATGAAAGCATAAAACACCAAAATGATGGAAAATGATAAAATCAATAAGAATAAAATAGTCACCAAATAATTATGACTCAAGTAATGATGATCTCACAAATGATAACATTGAATAAAATGATGCTTTTAAAAATGTAAAAATTGACTCAAATTGATTAATAATGAAATTGATCATAAAATCATAACACACATTAGTTAGCTTATAAACAAATAATTACTAAATCATCAATATTGATAAACTCAACTTTAAGTTTAAATTATCTATTTCATTTATTTATATTATTTATCGATGTTTCCCTACTCCTTGGTATTTCATTATATTTTTAGATCATTTTCTTTTATTTTTGAAAATAATTAAAACTAAATAAAGGGAGAAGGTGTAGATGAACCTAGATGTGGTTTCATGCTTTGTGATCTAGATAGTGTGAAGTACTCCTCTTTGGCTAGGTAAAAATGACTTGTAATAAGAATAAGACTAGAAATGGATTTGATTAATAAGATTGAAGGGTGGATTTCCTAGTAACTGCTAGATCCAAGAATTATAGGACTTCCCTATAAGGATTTCAATCCATCATTTTAACAAATTAATTTTTTAAAGAATGATATTAACAAGTGCTTACATAAAGTAATGAAAAGTAATTTAACACAATGTAACAAAATTCTTTTTAATAAAATGATTGCTTTAATAAAATGATATTAACTTATGCAAAAGAAATGCTAAAGTGCTAAACTATGGTTCAGATTGTTGTTCTTAACTCTATGTAATGACAAGGGTTGAGAAATAAGGTATTTGGTTGAGATTGATAGGTGTTTTAAACTTTATATTTTGATAGAATATAATTACACAAAGACCTATGCCAATCACTAGGTAATCGATGTCAGTCAGGATGATCAATGTCAATCACTGTGTACTATCACAATTGTGGATTTTGGGTAAAAATGGGTTTCTAGGATAGTTTTAAGGGGTTTATGGGCTATTTTATGTTTGGTTGATGGTCTTAAAGTCAAAATTAAGACTCAAAGATATTAAACATGAAGTTTTAAATCTCAAAATACTAGGAATGGTTGATGGGAATTTGGCAAAAAATGGGTGTTGGAGTTATAAAAATATAACACAAAAGAGAGTGTGGGGAGAGATTATAAGGGATAAAAATAATAAATAATTAAAAAAAATACTAAACTTAAAAAAATCATAGAATTCATAGATGTTGTGAATTTTATAGCCTAAAGATGACTTGAAGTTGAATGAGATCTAGTTAGAAGCCTAGAAAAAAATGGACAGAGTAACAATGCTTAAAACCTAAGTCTTGAGGTGATGAAGCACTTATTTGTCTTTAGACTAGTTCTCTAGCTCACTCGATAGCTATGGTTTACACAAGAGTTTAGTTATTGCTCTAAATGATTCAACCTCCTAAGCAAAGGTCATGGACCATCTTTATGTAATCGATGTTGGTCCTGGTCAACTGACATATATTGAGGGATGATTGGCACTGATCAAGGTATAAATGGTCCAACTTGCCAAAAATAGTGTTTTACACTTAATTTTAGCATTTAAGACCATTATAAATTGTTTGATTTTTCTTAAGAAATTATGTTCATATGGGTGGAAATATTGTAGGAGGTTAGGACTTAAATACTAGGGTAAGAAATGGTTTTAAGGTAAGGTACTAAGTCAGCCATGGGATTAGTTAGGGGGAGGTGTAAATATAATTTTATTAGCTTAATTAATTAATTAATTTAGCTATATGTTTGTAAGGGGTAAATGGGTGTTTAAGGGGGTTAAGAAATGTTCTAACCCAAGGGGGTCTAAGGGGGTTAAAAAGGTGTGTTGTGACATCTAGAACCATTGGTGAGGTTTCTTATTGCATTAACAAGCTACAAAATAAAAAATAATGACTAGTGGAAGGTTATATTCCCAAAGTGTGGGAGGAGGTGTTCCCCATCAAATTGGTAAATGATGAGGTGAAATGTAATTGAGTTCAGGTTTCAAAAGTGGATAATTTGGTGACTGTTGGTTGTGTGGTTAGGCTTGTAAGCACAAAAGCGTGCACAAAATGCAATAAAGTGTGATATCATAAATTTCACCTAAATAATTCTACCATGATTGAATGAATTGGTAAATAGGGTTGAACTTAGAATAATAAGTGATAGGTGAACCAGGCCAAAGCATTAGGCTTAGTTAATATGGGTTACACCTATAAACTCAAGTCTCCTAGTTGAGGTATATGTGTTCTTAGGGATCTAAAAAGATGATGTGATCCTAAGAAGATAAATTTATTGTAGGTATTGGGACTACAAGTGGTCATGATTTGATACACCTAAAGGGATACACATAAAAGTAGCACACATGTGTAAGGTTATCAATCATGGTAAGGTAGTCTATGATATCAATTTGACTAGGGTGAGGTTGATGAAAAAATTATAAATGATAGGCAAGAGTGACTAATTTTGAGGTAGAATGGTTTCAATCTTTAGAGGAGAATAAGGTGATCTTAGATGTTTAATTTATGAGTGATGTAAAGTTTATGATGGTGTGATGTTAAAAAGGGATCTATTTTATGTGAAAGGGTGTTAATTTTGGTATATATTGGGGGTAGGGGTCATGGAAAAAACATAATATATGTGATTTATGTCAATGGTTCCAAGGTAGGAATGACCGATACTGATTATCCTAATGAGAGGTGATTGATATTGGTCATCGACCAAACCCTAAAAAGGGGATCCTCTAACTAAAAAGATAGTTTAGCTTATATTTTTATATTTATCTATTTTTTGGTTTAAGAGATATTTGGCTTGAGAAGTTTTATAAATGGTATTTGATTGTGATAGGCAATCTATTAGAATGTAATAGGTTGAGGTGAGAGTTTGTCATTTTGGCATTATGAGAGTGGTTGATATGGAAATGGGTGAGGTAGAGTGTGGGGACTAGTTTGGAATGTGATACCAACCATGTAGCTAGCTAGAGGATAAGTGTCAGTTAGAGTGCCAACTGTGGTCAGGAAAGCACTGGTTGAGAGGAGGGTACCACTATAGATATGATCACAAGATGAGGTAAGTGGTTTGGTTGAATTTATTTTTAAATTTGAATGGCTTTGTATAGATATAGAAGGTATGATAGTGGGGAGGTTATTTAAAGGATTTTGGGTAGGGTAGAAGTCATTTTGGAAAGTTATGGGTGGGTTTTTAGGTAAAGTTGAGGGTTATAGGATTTAACCCTAAAATGATAGGGATCAATGTTGATCAAGGGTCGATCAACATCGATCAATAGGGACTAGTGTCAATCGATAAGTGACCAACATCAATCTTAGTTATAATGATAGAGGGGTGAAAATGTGTAAGTTTAAAATGATTTTCAATGTTATTGAATGATTAGGTGATGATTTTTGAATGTTTATGGGTTTGAAAAAATTTTAAGAGTGTTATGTTTGGTTTGATTAGATAAGTATGTTTTAGGGTAAGGTAAAAGGGGTGTAACTCATAAGATGGGTAAACTATGAAAGTGAAAAGGATAGGTTGAAATACTTAAGGGTGAGTATCAAAGGTTTCTTTGTAAGAAAAATGATCCTAAGGGTAGTGAAATAGGGTTTCTAGTGTGGGTGAAGATGTGAAAATAGAACTTAAGTAAGTGCAAATGCTGGATAGGTTGAATGTTTATTGGTTGTTTGAGGTGTAGATTAAATTAAGTTAGATATATAACATTGTAGGCTAGGAATCTATTGATGATGTGAGATCAAGTCAAGTCATTACTCAAAGAGTTATGAAGAGATATGACTAGTGAGGATTGGGCCCACATGATAGTTGATAGTATCATTATTTTCCATGGGATGCAAGTATGTTAGTGTCCCTTATCAAGATATGGGATCTAGCCACCAAAACTTTTTAGTTATTAATAAGAGAGCTGACTATTACCTTGGAGGATGTGTATAGGATCTTAAAGTTACTGATATAAGGTTTAATGATTGAGATAATTCATGGTGATGAGATAAATGTATAGATGGATCTACTATATGGTGAGGATATAGTAGAGTCATGGTACCATGCTAGGTGATTCTACTTTAAGGACTTGTATCAGTTGGATATATAGAGGAGGAGACTGATGACAATTATGATGATAGAAATTACATGTTATGTTTTACCAAACTTGAGTGGTAGGACGTATCCCTAGGATTTGATTGGTGTACTAGTGGAGATGCACAAGGATGTAATAATCTATGCATGTGAACCAACAATTTTTAACATAGGTTTATTTCAAACTTTAAGGCTACCAGGTATATATGAGGTATGGGATGAGTGTGTGGTTCCTACTAAATTTTTGGGCTTGTGAGTACATCACTATTCTATTGTCAATTGGGTTGTCATAGGATACATGGCATCAAGCTTGATTCAAATTTGGATTCATGAGGTAGAGGTTAGATATAGATCTTCCATGAGCATATGGTGTGGTATGAGATGTACCATGTTTCAGATAATGACTAGATACTTTAATGGATGAAGAGGTCATTTAGAGACTGTATGTCTATTTTACATCGTGGAGGGGGTTGCATGCACATACTTTTTCCCTTTAGAATTTTAGATGGATATATGAGAAGAGAGAGCATGAGTTAGAGTTGATATCCTTTGACCACATGTGGTAGCAATTTCACTTGGTTTAGGGTGATCTAGGAGTATTCCTTAGATACAAATGAGAGAACATGGAGGCACCACATCCCCTACCATAGCCATCAAAGGAAGAGCCCATTTTTGATGAGTAACTAGTTATTATAGTAGTTGATGATGTTGGGGTGAATCTAGAGTATATTAATTAGTGGTAGAGATGAAATCCTACATATATCGATAAAGATGGAGGATAGGGTCCTTCTATTGGAGGAGATGATGGATAGGGTGAGGAGTAGGGTGATGCATAGATGGATGATGCATCCCTTGATCTACAGATGATTATTATAAATAGGGATGCTATGATATCATCTCAAGATACTTTATAGGAATATTTGACCTCTATGACATAGGAGAGAGACACAATGTAAGGGAAATTAGCTATGAGGACACATGAGTTAGATAGCTTGTAGGTACACCTATCCACTATCACTCAATAAAAAGACATTATGTAGGGATAATTGACCACTATTAATCAGGATAGGGATGGCCTACAAGTGAATTTTACCTTAGTTATAGTTTAAAGGGATGCTTTGAGGTAGGTAGGAGGGTGATTATCATAGAGTAGATCATCTTTGAGCTAGATTAGAGTTGTCATGGGACCACTTTAGACCATTCCATTGACTAGATACACTTCTATAGTGGAAGAGCTAAGATATTATGAGGAGCATGTTATTATAGGGATTTCATATGTGCCTGGGTATACATAGTACCTATCAAAGTAGGTTATGTTGAGTATCCCCAACAATGATACACCTAATTGTGGTAGAGGCCACATAGCATTCGTAGGTGCATAGACAGGGCACAAAAATGAAAAGGGTTTGAGAGATAGTAGTTCCCCCAAACCATATATTATTGGCTACTATGCTATAGTATGATTTTGATTCTAGCCTATGATCTATTGTAGTAAGATGTACATATCATTTTGAGATATTGACATGGACATTTCTATGTATATATATTTAGCACATGGTTTAGTTATGAAATTTATTGATGATGGAATATGATTTTATTGATGTTATGTTTATGTATTGTTCATGTTATGATGATTTATGATGACATGCTTGGGTTATGGTTATGGTTTGGAATTTTTTCTTTTATTAGGTGTATGCTTTATGTAGTTTATCATATTTTAATATCTATGATATGAGTTAATGTATCAATGTGATCCCATATTTAGATGTATGTGTGATTTGGATAACATAGTTCATTGAATCATTATCTAATTTAGAAAAAATAATTAAATGTATTTTGGTTCATCTTGATAAAAATTTGTTATGATTTGTATGTGATAAATAAGTTTGACTTATGCTTGTTGATAAGCAATATTTAACTGATTTATAATGTACAGATGTGATTTAGAAGCTAATATGATATGTTGGTTTGATTCATACATCAGAAATAAGTTTTGATGATGTTCATGTGATGGATAATTAGTTTTATGATTGTTGAAGAGATGATTTATATGGTTTAATTACGATGTTCATAATGAATATGATGTGATTGGTCTTGATTTTTGTTTGGTAAAAGGATTATAAAACACTTAAGTGAATCATAATGAAATGATGTGGGTAAATAGAATGTTTCATGATAATAAAAATACCTAAATAAATAAGGTGGATAAGTGATGAAATAAAATGTGACATAATAAAACACATAAGAAAAATAAGATTTTTATTCTATTGATAATGTTAAAATAGAATGTATATAACAAACTTCAGTAATTATGATGCCATTTATTTGTAATAAATTGAATGATGTATGGTTTAAAATATTCAAAACTACTTTAACATATAGATGATTTTGGTTAAAATGCTATATGTAAAAAGAATAAATAAATGAGAAGATAATGTTTAATCAATCATAATATAGATGTCTTAATGAATGTTTCAACAAGTAATCATGATGAATAAGAAGGATACATGATACTCTTTCATTGGGAGAGACAAAAATAGAAAGATGGGTTGGCTTATGAACATAAGCTCCTTTCATGCTTTACATTATCATTTGTTCATTTATTTAAGAAGTGACTTGATCATGTAGTGTCAAGTAAGATCAAAATCCCTTGATTTTTAGAGGATAAGAAGTGGAATGTATAAAATAGGTGAGTGGATGATAGTCTAACCTTCATGTGGGGATGGCTTACCCCTTCTGAAGGTGACCTAGGAACCATTATAAAAAATTCCATGTACTATTTTGGAGTAGATTGATTAATGTGGGAAGTCTACTAATGTGTTATAAAAGTTGATTGAAGATTTATTTCGGATATGTGTGTGTGTGTGTGTGTGTGTGTGTGTGTGTGTCTATATATATATATATATATATATATATATATATATATATATATATATATATATAAAAGGGTCTTTTGATGCAATTTTGGTTGATAGGTTGGGGAAGTTGATCGATGCAAGAAGCTCCCATGTGATTGCTTTTTTGACAAATTTTTGACCTAGTGATACTTCAAGGGAGTAGTTTGTAAGTTTAAATGTAACCCATAATATATATTTTTATTTTTTTATTTTTTAGATGTGGACTTTATTATATAGGCCTAAGGTTTTCCTTTATGAGGGAAAAACCATAGCACAATAAGGTTAAAGGATAGGTGATAGAGTGTTTAAGAGACAAAGATCATGGGGATTGATCTTATAAGGGATGAAAACTATCCGCGACAATCATGCTATGTGTAGAGACATGGTACCCATGTTTATGATTTAAGCTAAAATTGTGATGGATAATCACATGATTCTTTACTTTAATCAGTTATCGTTAAAGTAAAGAGATGAAGGTGATAAGTTTGTAAAACAAGGGATGAACTTAAGTTAGACACAAGGTGATTTGTAACTATTTAAAAAAAATAAAGGATGTATATTCAAATCATTGAAGGGATCAGATTCTAATTTTACTTCAAAGGATGATAAATGATAATTTCTTAACCCATACTTATGTGTGATGATAAATGGTCCAAGCTAATTGGGAGTAAATTTTCCCCACTTTCTTCTTTCCATGTTAGTTACATGCTTATTTTACTTTAAGATGAGGTCACCAATATTTAATTATAGCTTTTTCAAGTGTTTTATATCACTACATTAGATTCATTCTTGATAGACATGAAGCTATTTAAGAATGGACAAATGACACTCGTCAAGTAGCTCAAGTTGTGTTAGACATTATTGATTATAGTCCTCTTCTAAGATGATATATTTTAGGGATATGTGAAGGGAGGCAATTTTCACTTAGAGAGGCAAGACAACCTCTACACCATAGAAAAGTGAGAAAAGGGTGGCACCCATAGGGGTTTGAATGTTGGTTTGATATGCCCATAAGGCAAAAATAATGTTTAAGTGCCAATCCTTACCAGATTCATTTCCCACTTTGGTGAGTATTTTATTAAGTATTTTTTTAGAGGTTTTAACCTATCCATTAGATTTTAGGAATTATGGAGATGATAAGATTAAATTAATGCTGAAGGTGTTGTAAATCTAGTGTACTTTCTTTTTTTAAATGATTTACTATTTTTGGTGATGATTTTATGAAGAACACTAAAACATCATATGGTATAATGATTGATGAAGTTGATAATCTTGTTGAATTTGGTTAAGATAAAAGGAATATCCTCCACTAATTTAGTGAAGTAGTCTATCATGGTGATGATAGAGTGATGTCTCTATGAATAATGGTTGTTGATTATACTAATGATATTTAATCCCCATTGAGAAAAGGTCTAGAATTCCTTAGCAAATTGAAGGGCATGACTAGGAACATGATGCAAGTTATCTTGTTGACACTTGACACACCACTTGACATAATTCAATAATATTGGTTAAAGGTAGGCCAATATTATCCAAGGTGAAGGATGAACTTAGTGATAGCTAAATCAATAAAGTGTCCTCCACAAATCCCATCATGATTTTATTTAATTATGAGAGGGATTTATTAGATACTAAAGTCATATAAAAAGGAGATCATCAAAGCCTAACTTATAGAGGATTCCCCCTAGTATGGTATAATGAGTATTACTCTATTTAAAATTTCATCTACCATTCTTACATAGGTTAGAAGGGATGATGGCTAAGGTAAGGTTGTCAAAAAGTTACGTATACCAAATATCTTGTTTGATTTCCTCTATATTAAGATGGAAGGGAGGCCCATTTTGGTGTAAAAGTGTTGGTTAAGTCTATGAATGGTGACAAATATTTTATATTATTTAGGTGTAAATGGTATTTGTTAAGCAAGATAATCCATGGTGTTGGTGAACTTGTTTGTCAAATGTGAAGTGGCTTGGATAATGTAGTGATCAAATGATGTCAATAATACATATACCAATTGCTTTTGTTTTTGGAGAACATCATTCTTACACTTTTAGGAACCATTTATCTATTTGACCATAATTTTGGAGACTCCAAAAATATTTATTGATATTATTCCCAAGGAAAAAACTACTAGGAGACCTAAATATAGGGCCTCGTATTCAGCCACATTGTTGGTGAAATCAAAGTCAAGTTTGAAGGACAACTAAAAAGGCTCAAATTTAAGGGGTATAGAGATGATTTTGGAACCCAAACCACATTAACATGTTTATCCATAAAATAACATGGTCATTTGGTAATAAATGTCCTCTTGAGAAAGAGTTATGATGGACTCATCACGAAACTCAAGATTGGAAGGTATATTGTTAGTTAAAAGGGATTAGACCAATTTATCGATGATGATTTTCCATTTGACTAATTTTTTTTGAAGAAATTCAAGATAAAACTCGCCTAAAATCATGATCCATATAGCCATATGCTTATTTTGATATAGATTAGAATGCATGTAATTAAGGGGTTAGGTTTATCATAATAAAGGTTTTGTGGTTGAGGAGGTAGTAATGAAGTTTGGAAGATATAAAGACCAAGGCAAGGTATAACTTATCAGTATGGATATAACAAGTTTCATACTATAAAAATTTTCAACTTATATAGTATGTTTCATATTCCTTATGTTTATCATCATTATGTGTGAGCATGGCGCCTAAGTAATGGTCTATTGTAGAGATGTAGAGGTAGAAGGGTTGGTCCTCTTTTGGAGGGATAAGATAGGTAGAGAAAGAAGGTATCCTTTGAATGATTCAAATGCCTTTTGATAGTATTTTTTATACTTAAAGGAGATGTCCTTCTTAATAATGTGATGAAAGGGTTGACATTTATCAGATAATTGAGAGATGAAATGTCAAATGAACTAAAGCTTACCCTATAAAATATAAAGTTACTTAAGGTTAGTTAGAGGAGGCATTCTAGGATTACTTTAAATTTTTTAGGATTGACTTAATTTTAGAATGGAAATGATAAAGTCAAAGAGTTTACTTGATAGGACCCAAAGATGCATTTCTTTAGGTTAAGGTGAACAAGGAATTGGATAAGGTAGTCAAAGATGACTTGAAGGATTACCAAATGGTATTTTAAAAATTTAGAATTAACAAGGAGGTTATCTACATAATATCCCATGGTTTTTTGGATGAGGTCATGAAAGATGTAGGTTATAGAATGCTAATAGGTTACACTAGTGTTCTTCAAGACAAAAGGCATGACCTTATATAAAAATGTTCCCCGTGGGGTGATAAATATGGTTTTATGTTAATATTTTAGGGTGATAAATATTTGGCTATATCCCAAGAATTCATCCATAAGAGATAGCATCTCATGGCCGATAGTTATATCAATAAGCTAGTCAATGATGGGTAAAGGACAATAGTCTTTTGGACAAGAAAGGTTAAGGTCATGAAAATACATACAAATACAAAGTTCACCTATTTATTTAATTATAAGAATGACATTTGATACCCATTGCGTATAATCATTGGGTTGGATGAATTTATTAGATAAGATACATTATAGCTCCTCTTGAACAAAAAGGGTAATGTGAGGGCATATCCTTCAAATATTTTGCCTAATAGACTTGGCATTGAGGTTGGTGATGTTTTTATGGATGACTATGGAAGGGTTGATTCTAGGCATATCACTATAAGACAAAGAAAATTTTATGCTATGGTCATGTAAAAAAGAGGACAGGTCTTGATGTTCTTAAGAATATAATGATTGGACAATTTTGATAATGCAAAGATTTAAATTATGTATTTAATTATAGTGTGATTTTTTAAATTTGAAAATTTCCTAAGTAAAAAATTTGATATCAATGATAACTTAATTTAACATGGTATATGTATTAGGAGTAAGGGATTTATGAAGGGAGGAATCTTCATCGCATATAGGTGATAAGGGAATCATCATCCTCACACTAGATAGTAATAATGGCAGGAGAATCATATTTGAACATCTTAGGATGAGTCATAAGAATGGTTATGGTTTCTCCATGAATTTTATAGGTCAAGAGTCACAAACTAATCATATGTATCTACAAAATTTTAGGAAGGATAGAATCAGGGTCATCAAATTTTGAAGAAGAATAGGATGGTGAGGACATGGTTTCTTCCTCAATGATTGCAATAAAAAGTGGGTCGGTTGTCTCCTCTATTTGGATAAATCCAAGACCATGTCCCTCATGAGGATTTTTATTTTTACATGGGATAAGCCCATGTGTTCCATGCTCATAACATCCTAAATTAAATCCTTTCTAAGCACACTGATGAAGGTATGTTTAGGCAAAATCTTTTATCAAGGAAGGAAAAATTGGAGGTGAATGGTTTAATAGAAGGTGATGCATTAGAATTAAAATGTAGTTGATCAAGTCCCCCATATATTTAGAAGTTGATAGGACTGAAAGGGATAAAGATTATAATGTTAGAATAATAGTAAATATGGTGATCAAGATTTATGTATTTTTAGGAGTAATAAGGGTATTGAGAGTTAATAGGTGGTATTCTCTAAATAAAAGACATTGGAACATGGATTCCAAAAGGTCTTTCCTATGGATTTGGGAAGAGGGTGTGGTTGATCTTGTATAATATTTATTTATGGAGGATGAAAGGGATGCATCCTTTAATGGAATGAGGACATCATTTAGGTGATAAGTCATGTTTCATGACTTAAATTGACTAGGGTCAGCTGGCATGACATGAACTTGACCCTCAAGTTCAAATTTTAGGCACCTATGCAAGGTAGATGGTACACAAACCATGGTTCATATCTAAGGGCATCCAAGAAATATGGTGTACTAAAATTCACATTATATAACATATAAGATCTTGGGGAGAGTTTGACGGTGTAAAAATATGTGAAGGACAATTATTCCCAAGGTGGTTTCCATCATGTCATTAAAAGATCATATCATGACAATGGTTTTAGACATGATGTTCTCAATAATTTTAAGTTGATCATAGGCATGGGATGAGATGATATTGATGATATCTCCCCCATCAATCATAACCCCTTTTATACTAGTTTTATTGATGTGGGATGTGATGAAGAGGTTATGTGCAATCAAAAATGCATCATGTCTATAAATCAATCCTAGTTTGGAGAAGATATAGCATAATTACACTTCTAATTGGGAATACATTTTTTAAGAGAGAGCATGATCAAGATAGGTATTTTATAGACCTAATTAGGGAATAAATTATCATAATACACTATGCTAAGGAGGGTTACAAAGCTTATAGACTAACACAATCATGAAATAACCCTAAGGGGGTCCTAGGTTTTGATATTTCACTTATTATAATAACAAAAAAGTAAATCTAATCTAGTGCTCACTAAATCTTATAGTACAAAGTGGGGGTTAGAAAAAAATAAGTTAAACTAAACATGAATATAATACATATACTAATATCAATGTATACAGAATCCTAATGCATGGAAGAGAAGCATAACTATATTATATATCTACTCTTATAAAGCAGAAATAAAGTTAAGAATAATTACCTTTGAAGATGAACCAACTGAGCATCGATTTCTCCCTTGGCCAAGGTGCTTATTAAGAGATTTTTTGGGTATGTAAGGATAACAAAGACAAATCAGCTCTAGGCACACAAATTATCTATGCATTCAAAAGACTTCTCCACAAGACAAGATCCATATCTCAAAAGAAACTATCGAACCCTAAGCTTTATTCCTCAAGTAGAATGGTTAATAATTAAATGTTTATTCACACTTATTATTATTTTCTTATCTATTATTGAATTTTTGGAAATGAACTTGTATATATAGGTGGATATTACCCTAAATCCTTCTTAATATGTGGGTTGTATGGGGTTGACCTAGTCAACCCTTTATGTTTTAGGAGATAATTCACTAGGTTCTGAGATATGTCAGCCAAAGGGATAACAAAATCTAAAGTGAAAAATACCCTAAAATAGTATAGGGTCAACTTGGTTGACACCATACAACCAACATATTTGGAAGGTTTTAGGGTAAGATATTTCTATATATACAAGCTCATTTATAAACATTTGAGAATAGATAATCAAAGAAAAATAAGTATGAATGAATATTTGATTATTGATCATTATAATTAAGAAATAAAGCTTAGGGTTTTATATTTTATTTGGAGATATGGATCTTGTCTTGTGAAGAAGTTTTTTTAGTGCATAGATAGGTTATGTAGCCTAGAGATGATTTATCTATATTATCTTTACATACCACATCAGTATCTTGTGAATCACCTTGGCCAAGGGAGAGATTAAGGGTCATTTAGTTTGTATTCAAAGGTGAGTATTTATAAATTTATTTCTCCTTTGTAAGAGTAGATAGATAATGCAATTTTAATTATCTTCCATGCATTATGATTCTATATATATTGACATGATTATATATCTTTTATGAATGTTTAGTTTAGTTTATTTTGTTTCTAACCCCCACTTTGTGCCACAAAATTTGGTGAGAACTATATTATATTTACTTTCTTTTTATTATAATAAGTGAAATATCAAAACCTAGGATCCACTTAGGGTTATTACATGATTGTGCTAGTCTGGGGGATTTGGAACCCTCCTTAGCATAGTGTATTGTGATAAGTGATCCCATAATCAAGTCTAGTATATCCACATCTTTGTCATGCTCTCAATTAAAAAGTGTATTTAGAATTGGAAGTGTAGGTATGCTCTATCTTCTCTAAACTTGGATGGATTTATAAACATGATGCATTTTTTATTGCATACATTTTGTTGAACCTAATGTGAACTAACCCATGAAAAATTTGTTCACTTATTTCTTTCTTTTCATCATTATTTTTACCATACAATTACCATAATATGTTGATTACATTGATCCATTTATAATTTTTATGCATAAGTTTTTAGGTACAAGCTACTGGGTCAACCTCGTATAAGTTTTTAGCTTTCCAGACTTCCAGTCCAAACTACTAGATTAACCTAGTTGACAAGTAAAATTTATAAACTTTTAGATATCCTATTTAGCATTATAAGTTTACCTAATTGACCCTTTATAGTATATACACTCAGTAATAGGTTCTTTTAGAGTTT
The DNA here is from genome assembly GCA_037957365.1 of Torreya grandis. Lineage (NCBI taxonomy): Eukaryota > Viridiplantae > Streptophyta > Pinopsida > Cupressales > Taxaceae > Torreya > Torreya grandis. The sequence continues at coordinate 236,685 of JARHVA010006468.1, read as the reverse complement.
GAGTGACCCAATCGACCCAGTTAGTAGGTATTACAAGCATTCCACAAAGTTATCTAATATAAATCTTCCTTATCTACATTTATAATCCACCAAGGTTCATTTTTATCTTTATATATCTTTATTTATACTCTTTCCTTTCATATTTTTTAGTCTTTAAAACTACCCTTAAACAGTCAACTAAATTGACCTTGTCAATCCAGTTCTATATTAGTTGATCTATCTAGATAACTAGGTCAACTCTATCAACCTTTTTCATTTTTAAACCTTAATTTTGAAGCACAAGATTGACCATATCAACCTTTTTATATATTTTATGCATACACTATCAACTCTGTTGACACTATACCTTATTTCAAAGCTGTAATTAACCTTTATATGTTATTAATTAGATCACAGTTTCATTTCTTATTGCTTGCATGCTTAGAATAGATCACATAGCTTAATTAGGTGGTTTTATATTAGTTTTTTATTTTCACTATTTTCTATTTTACGCACACATGACCAAATCACAAAATCTAAATAAGTATTTTAACATTTGACTACCGAAGGCCAACCTATTTAGATTTAATAACTAAGGGGGAAGCTGACTTGATGTTTTGGTCAATTATAAAGCATGGTTAAATGTATATTTTGGTTAAGCACCTGACATACTTATCAATGAAATGTGTGAAGTGAGGGGGTAGGTGCCAATACCAAGCTTGTATCATTACCACTACAGATCCATTTCAACCAAAACTACCTAAAACTATACTTAAACTACTTTCTAGTTCCTTACAGATAACTTCCCATCACATTTAAAAACATATCCTAATAATCTTATAAACATTCAAGTTGACCATTTAACTAGTTATTTACTTTCCAAGTTGATTTCTTACTCTTTGTTCACTTGTATTTCTATTGCAAAAACTTGTGTTATCTAGTGTTGATGAAAGGTTTTGTGTTGTGTGCCTCAATTGGATTGGCTAGCATTAATCCATTTGATTATTCATTTCCATTTAGTTATTAATTTTAAAATTAATTTCACAAATTATCTTGTTTGAATTCACAATCAATTATAGGCTTTCTAATTTTCCATGTCTATTATACTAGGTCAACTTAATCAACCCTATATATTTATCTAGTAGCTATTCACTATACTAGATCAAACTAGTCAATCCAATGTTGTTTGAAGACCATTTTCACTCTTTTCCATCATCCATTCACTATATTAGATCAACCTAGTTGACCTTTTACAATTTACAAACACTATTTTTATGCTAGGTCAACCCAATCAACCCTGTACTATTTATATCCTTTCTTATTTCCTTGATTTCTCATCTCTCTTTCATTACCTTCATCATAGACTTCCTACTTGATGTTAACACTAAGTTTTATTCAAAAAACGTGATGAATTTTACCAATCCTCATAGGGTCTCCCATAAATAGATTAGGGATCCTCACTTGGATGCAAGTAATGTTCACATTGTCACTTGCATAATGAACTATGAGACTCTTCCTAATACCTCTATTCTCATTAGAAGGATAAAAATGAACCTTCTATTCTTCAATATTCTCAAGGAAAGAGTATAAATAAACTATGATATTTCCAACCTTCTATTCTTCAATATTCTATTCTTGGTGGATTAGAAGGAAATATCATCCCAACCTAGTTAATGAGAATAGAGGATAAAAATAAACCTTCTATTCTTCAATATTCTCAAGGAAATCTCATCCCTTAACCTCCTTTTATAAATAAAACCACTAAGAATCTTTATAATGAGACTCTTACTAGTCAAATTGCTAACATTTATATAGGAAGTATCACACATAATTTATTATAATAGATCAACCAATACTACCATTTATCTTAAAACATTTGGAAATATCTATAAGTATTGGGTCAAATTGAACACTTTTTCACTACAAACTATTATCCAAAACTATCAAAGGTGATCCTTTGGATTGGTGTAATCAACTTAGAACTCATTCTATTACTAGTTTGGAAGATTTAGTGAATTATTTAGTTAAATAATTCCAAACTAATGATCTTCATAAAAAAACTTTGGTCCACTTAATAAATTGTAAACAACTCAAAAATGAAACTGCTCAAGCCTTTGTTAAAAGGTGGAAAACTTTGTCAAAAAAGTGTGAACATAACATGGCTCATGATAATATTTTCCATATCTTTACTAATTCCCTCTTTCCTAAATTATAATATCAGGTTTGTACACTCTCTCTCCACACACATTGGAGGAGTCTATTGAACAAGATAAACATCAATATTTCCTTATGAATCAATTCAAGACACCCCAACCTTTTATGGGTCCTCATTTCTTACTTAAGAATAGAAATCACAATGTTACCAATGATGGTGTTATGGATTCTTATGACACATTCATAATGTTCAAGTTGTCATTTGAAACCAATGCTCAAAACTAGCTCTTCCTTCTTAAAAATGTATCGATCCTCACTTATCATCACCTAACAACATTAAAATTCAAAAACCTCTATCTTGATTTGAATTCCTTAAGCATCTACCTAGGCCTCTTCTAAGAGAACATGACCCTACCCATCCTAAAAAATCCTGGTATGATCTTAATAAGTTTTGTTGGTTTCATGCTAGTTGGGGTCATTCTTATGAAACCTGTAGACAACTTCATAATTTAGCTATGGATTTTCTTCTTGGTCCTAATTTTGATCATGATTATTTCATAAAAAAATATCAACAAGCCTATGAAATTTATTTTAAAGATTATAAAACACATGATAAATCTCAAGTGTTAATTCAAGCTAATGTTAATTTAGCTATCTAAAAAGATCTTCTTCATAATCATCAACCTATTCAAGACAACCAAGATAAGCCCACCTCTTCCACCAAAAATATAGAAATTCCTACTAACCCCACTTCTAAAGAGAATGTGGTTAGTATGACTAATATCTAAAGGGTGGTGGATTTCATTGTTTCGTAACCTATCTACACTCCTTCATCTCAAACATATCATGTTACCCAAGATTCTTCCCCAACTCATTTAAATGAGTTGGGGAAATATGAACTTATAAATTTTGATGATCCTATTTCTAATTTTCCATTGGATAACACATCCCATTCTATTTCAACCACCATTCCTTCATCTTCCAACATTAATGATAATCAAGCTTCTACTAGCATTTTTTCTACCATTTCTCAAAATCAACCTGAACCAACTAATTCATCTTCACAACATCATTTAACAACTTGTTTTAAGACTTATAATTACTATTAACAAGTATTCCAAACTACTTAGGCTCTTCCTTCTAAGGACCTTCTTAACCACTATGTACCTATTTCTGATAACCTTGTTGTGGGTTATGATGAATGGGATCCCATCATGGAACTCACCAATCTCCCATCCCAAATTATGTTCCTTGAGATTATGAGGACTTCTCCACATCATATAAACTTTCTTATGAAACTATTATTTGATATGAATATCCCTTGTCCTCCCCTAGTAGGATGGGAAGTATATTACAATAATGTAAAGAGATGATTATGAAGAAGATCTTTATGGACCTGAGGATAGTATATTATAATAATGTAAAGCGATTTATATTAATGTTTATTAAATTATGGACACTTTTCTTTCCTTAATATTTACTAAAGCCTCTATGATTCCTAATGATATTCTAATTTGTGTGGATGATCCTAACTTATTTATTAGTGTTCATATAGGTGATATCCAAGTTAAGCATGAATTGATTGATAAAGGTTATGACACTTGTGTTGCCTCTCTTGACTTTATAAAAACACTTAGATATTCATAATGCAATCTCAAGTCCACATGAAACACGTACCAATGATATGATAGAAGGAAAATGCCTCCTCTAGGTTGTGTGTGGCTTCCCATTACGATCCCACCTATCACTATTTGTGTGAAGGTGATTAAATTTAACTTTCCCTTTCTTATAACATCTTTTTTGGTAGGTTTTGGACTCATCATATGAGAACCATTGCTTTTTCTGCCTACCAATGCATTATTTTCCCTCTCAATGGAGCCATTTATAGGATTCAAGGTGATACTAACCCTTGAAATTTTTAATAATTCAAAGATTGTTGTGTCTTCAAAAATTCCTACTCTTATACCTTTGCCTAACATTATATTATATGAGTCTCAACATTTTTACTTTCCTATTAACTCACCTAGAGGTTATAATGGTCATTCTGAACTCATTAGGAACATTCATTCTAACCTCTTAGATTGTAATGATGATGTGCCTAATGAGATTTAACTAAAAATTAAAACTTATAATATCATACCTCACCTCATCTCATATCTTCCTACTTCCTACTTCCTTGTAACCTGGTTCTCATAAACCTCCTTGTAATGACATTCTCATAGTCTTGACCAAGACTCGTTATTCTATTCACCACACTTCCTTGGATGACAAGGTCATCCATAATTGCATCATTGACCTTCACACCCTAGATTATGATGATTTTTATTACTTAGATGATCCATTTTTAGGTGGTCTTGTTTAGACCTATGATGTAAAGATTATTTGTTACCATTAATCTTTACTTGAGTCTTTTCATGTATCTTCCTATTTTATCTCATTTATAGTTCCTAATTTTAGTATTTTTCATCTTTATCATAAGGTATGTATGGTGTCAAGACCTCCATTTTCTAGTGATCCTCATATTAGTATGCTCATGGATCCTATTATGATTTGGCCTTACCACTTTGTAATGTACCCTAACAACCATAGCTAGTTTACCCCTAAGATTTGTATGACTCTCCTTAGAACTTAAATAGATCCTACCCCTCCTTTATTGGAACTCACATTAAAACACATTAATATTCCTAATATATTTGAAAAATTTTCTTCTTCCATTATTATTGAGTCTACCCCTACCTCTCATCGCATTGCTCCTTCTGTTAAGCCTAGTTCAATTCTTCCTCCATCACCACCTTTCCTTGGTGATAGTTTTCTTCCTTTACCTAAGATGGTTTTGTTTCCCACAAAATAAACTAACAAGTACTCTCTAGCTTCTTCAAATCCTATTACACCTCCTTCTATGAGTGTTTCTCCTAAGACCACTGACAAGCATATTTATTGCTTCCATGGGATAAATAATAATTCTTATACCCATTGTCTCAAGATATAATAATATATTGATAATTTACATCCTTCTTATATATTATTAGACAAAACCATGTTTCCCCCAAATTTTTTACCTAAATATATACCCAATTATGGTGAGGTATATTGTCTATAGCACCAATGTGGCACTCATAACATTGACCATTTTTATATCCTCCAACAACATCTCAAGGATCATATTCTAGTTATTCCCAGACCTTTCTCTATTCATCGCATAGGTCATTACCATAAGAAGGATCCTCCTTCTCCCATGGATCCACCTCCTATGGTTCCATCATCTCCTATTGTCCCTTCATCATCTTTTATGCCTCCACCCATGATTCTTTCACCTATGGATCTTCCCTCACCTATGGATTCTTCCCCACCAGTGATTCTTATATCTCTTATAGAGCCTACTCCCATGAATTTTCCTAATCACCCCTTGCATATTTTCCATACTTATCATGATCCATTAAATATTCCTAATTTTTCTATAGAGGATATTAGAAGAGAAGTAGTTTTCCAATTTTCATTTAAGATTGACAAGACATTAGTAATAGTTTATATCCAACTCCATAAATATCTATCTAATGTTTTGGATAATGTGTGTATGAAAATTTATCAATATTTATGAGCATATGCATGGTGATTTTACATTTACACTTGGATTGGATGTGTTCTCCAATCTTATATTTTATCTATCTATTATATAATTTAACACTGTGTCAAATTCATATTTTTCTTATAGTGATTTTACCTTTTTTAATATATATTTCTCATATTGTCATTTATATTTGCATATGATTGTATTTATTATAATTTCTTTCTCTTTCTTTCTTGAGTTTTTTAAAACACTCTCTTCTTTTATCTTCATGATTGTTTGCTCTCTTATCTCTATTTTTCATGGATAATTATCACTGTGACTTGGTTATACCAACCTTGTTCCCTTTAATAATATTTTATATTACCATTTTACTAGATAGGAAAAAATGTATCTAATTATAATTTTTTTATACCAATCCACATTTGATTTCCATTATGTAAAATAAGTATATACACAGTTGAGACTTGAGATCACATGCTGGTTTATTGTTAAGCTTAAGTGTCCTAGTCTATCTGTCTTTGGTTACATAGCTTCCTTTAGACTTAGCCTAAATCTCATTTCATGTGTATCAATAAATATCTCATGATTAGTCAATCTAAATCCATATGGAGGAAGAATATTCAAAATCCATAAAAAGTTAAAATCCAAATCATTTTAAACAAAAAGGTAATGATATAAAAGTCAAAAATATTCTTAAAAGTCAAATCACACTAAAAGACATGATTCAAAGAACATATCCTTCTTCTAGTCAAAGTTTAAACTCTATAATTGGCATTATGGTGGAGTCGAGGTCCTTTGGGGTATGGTAGTCTAGTAGATTAAAAGAAGAGAATAAAAAAATCTTTTAGTGCTACCCAATTTCTCATGAAAGTACCCAATCTTCATAGTATATTGATGGCTTTATAAGTGGTCTTAAATAACAAGGAACACATCATGGGATGGTAGGTCTATTTTAATTTTCCTTGTACCAATATACCTTCATGAGTTGATCTTAGTAGCACACTTATTTGAGTACAAAGCTTTCTTTCTATAATGAATAGGTTTCTTTTGTACATTGATGGTCACTATTCACTTAGTGTCTTCTCATGTCCTTATTATGCCTCTTGCCTCCTAAGGTCTTCTCATAAGATGCCTAAGTCTTAATTTTTACATTCCCTTTTTCATTCCCTATATCCCTCATACTTCCTCTTGAAAAATATTGATTTTTCTACTAATCACTTCCCTTAGGATCTCATTTGTGAATTTCTTTGTAATACCATGGATAGGACCCAACGTTCCTCACAAATTACCATCACAGTACCTTATTATTACCCACATTATTTGTTACCAAATTGTATTGATTATTCCACCCTAATGGTGTCCCCTTTATGGATTTGTAGTGTAAGACCATGGATAGGATCTGGCCCTCACAAATTTTTCTAATAATACAAGTCATAAATAAAAATTATGTGTCAAATATGAGATAAGATGTGAATGATTATGAAGTTACATGTCATTGACATGCTTTACATCTTGATTTAGTATGTTTTATGCTTACTTAAATTTTATTTTGCTTTTATATTCTTATTTTTTGAGTGCATGTAAGAATCCAACCATTTATTAACATTTTCATACTTCCCAGCTTGAATTAGAATGACAAATTTCAGACCAAACCTTTTTCCAATTTTTTTCTCTTATACTTTCCAATGTGATATAGTATGATTGATTGACTTAACTCATATGTTTTTATACTATTGTTCTCTTTTACATACCTTCCATTTTATTACATTATTTTCATATTTCCCAACATGATTTAGTGTGATTTTACTTATTTTAATTTGATGAAAAATATTTTGCTTGGTTTAGAAACAAATTAACTTTTACCATTTTTTTTACCATTCTTTTGCTTATTTATACTTAATAATTTCTTGTTATTACACATTTCTCAACTTGAAATAGTATGTATTACATTTTTGATTTATTATATTTTACCAAGTCCTTTTTGCCTATATATTTTTAACCATGTATGTGTTCTACATAATGATATAAAATAAACCACATCTCATATATTTCCTAAAGAATATAAAAAAAATAGCTAAATACATGTGTTATAAATAAATATATCAAAACCATCCACAACCACAACCATGATAACAATAATATATGCAATCAACATCAATATGCCAAAATGTTCCATTATATATAATATAATATAATATATATATATATATATTATCTCATGAGTTTTGATACAATAAGTATAACCATATACAATGCTCCATCTCTATGGTTGGGCCCCATCTCATCTATCTAATGGCCTAGCCATGATACCTATATATGATTTAGTATGACCCATCTACACAAAACACTATAAAATTTTTGTTTAATATTTTCAATCCATCCACCTATCCCTATGGATGTGCCACCCATGCTTATACCTATGCCAACTAGGATAAGGTTACCATGTGTGTTACTCTCACCTACTTCTACACCTATGTCATATGGGTTAGGTTTATTTTTTGTGCCTATAACATCTACATCATTATAGCTAGATGCATAAATCTCTCCTTTACTAGGGCATACCATGTATGTATCTCTCATGCACCCATCTCTAATGGTGGATGCATTATATCTCTTTATGCTTGTATCTACCTTGTTACCTATCTAGCTAATCTAAACCAACTCACCTAAGTTGGGTATGATGGTGCTCTAGGGTCCTCCAGTGAAGTAAAGTCATACAAAATCAACACCTCATCCAAGACATCATGGAGTGATCCCCTAATAAGGGACCCCAATCTCTCCTCCTTATCCTTAGCTATGCCTACAAAATCACACTAGATAGATATTAGATTACTATTATATGTTAAAATATCTATCTATCTCTATTATATATTCAAATTAATAAAAGATTAAGTAATAATTTACCCATATTTCTTACATTTCTATGTATCATCTTCTATGGTCTGGCCATCTACATGACCTCTGAGCATAGGCTCTCCATCTATGTGGGCTCTGAGCACATCATCTGTAGGTCACCTCTTAAATACAAATCTTATCATCATAGCTCAAGTCCACCTCATCCTATGACTAAGTATCCTATTGATCATCTATCTCTCCCTTGGCTCAACTATTAGGCCATTTGAAATGGCAATAATCTCAGCTATCTCTTATCCTACACTTACTGTTACTCTTGGAGCTCCTCCTCATCTATCCTATCATCTCCTAACTATCCTAGCTTGTTTTGTCTCTCAAAGCTCTTTCTATATCCTTCATAAGTCAAAATAAAAAATGAATTCTCTTTCTCCCTATTTAAAAATACTTTTCAACAATTCAAAATTTTCAATTATTTTTAGGTAGATTCTTTATTTTACTTATTTATTTGTTCTTATTCATCCATTTTTCAAACCATAAATTACATTGGAATCACGATGATGTAGAGAATATTTTCCACTATAATATGACTAAATTCTAAAAATTTCAATTTTTAGCTATTTTTTACACTAACTTCTATAGGTTTGCCTAGTGTTCTTCACATTGTATTTGTTAACTTTCTCTTATAGTCTACTTCTTTATTTATAGCACTAAGGGTAGTAAATGTATGTGTTTTTCAATTTTATCCATTTCTTTATCTTATTTTTTTTCTTACTATACTTGTATTAGCATCAACATTATGTTTTATCATGTTCTATTCTTGAAGCACCATCCTAAGTTAGACTTACATGACACGTGATGAGATTTCAATGGGGCATATGTATACATATAATATTTTCAAACTTTAATCACTTATTGACACTTTATATCTTGTAATAATCCATTAAGTCTCAATCTCTTTGAGTGTATACCTTAAGGGGTGCATTGGGAAAGGGATGGGTAGACCATTAATACTTCATAATATTATTGTCCCTATTACCACTTACCATTTAAACAATTGTCTCCTAAAATGATTTACCTTAAGCTTATTCTTCTCAGTTGTACCCATTCCAAACATTTATCACATCTTTATCCTCTTGTTCCTTTCCTTATCCTCATTTTGGTATTTGGTTTGTATTAGGTTAACTCAGCTGACCTTGTATAATTTTTAACCTTTGATTACTATATAGGGTCAATTGGGTCAACCCTATACTATTTTGGGGTATTTTTGACTTTGGAACTTGTTATCCCTTTGGCTAACATAGCTTAGGACCTAGTGAAATATCTCCTAAAAACATATAGGGTTGATTGGGTTGATAACCATTTGAGAATAGAGAAGTGAAGAGGAATAAGTGTGAATGAACATCTTCTTATTGACCATTCTAATTGAGGAATAAAGTTTAGGGTTTCTTATTTTTTTTGGAAATATGGATCTTGTATTATGGAAAAGTCTTTTGGATACATAGATAGGTTGTTTATCCTAGAGATTATTTGTATTTGTTATCCTTACATACCACAACAATCTCTTGTGAAGCACCTTGGCCAAGGGAGAAATTGAGGCTCAGTGGGTCCATCTTCAAAGGTAAGTATTCCTAGCTTTATTTCTCCTTTGTAAGAGTAGATAAATAATCCATTTATTATTCTCTTCCATGCATTAGGATTCTATATGCATTGACATGAGTATATGTCTTCTATCCATGTTTAGTGTAATTTATTTTGTTTCTAACCGCCACTAAATTTTGGTGAACACTAGATTATATATACATTTTTATTACTAAACATAAGTGAAATATAAAACCTGGGACCCCCTTAGGGTTATTACATGATTTTATTAGTCTATAGGCTTTGGAATCCTCCTTAGAATAGTGTATTATAATAAGTGGTAACCTAATTAGGTCTAGTAGATCCCCATCTTGGTTATGATCCTGCTTTAAAAATGTATTCCCAATTGTAAGTGTAGGTATGATCTATCTTCTCTAATCTAGGGTTGATTTATAGACATGATGCATTTTTGATTGCATATAGAGGGGAAGATATGGATCATCTAGGTGGATAAGAGGTATCTCATAATCCTAGAATGTGACAATGGATGATACTTAAAGGTCTCTAGTAAGGGATATTAGAGGTCAAGGATATTCAGATTAAACCTCAATAGAATGTAAATCTTCCACCATATCTTGATGGTGTTAAGATGAGGTTTGGATCAATTTATACAAGGTCATATTCACGAAGGTTTGGTGAAGCTATTTGAGAACTGACCTATGTATCAGTCTAGATGAGTTGGATTGAGATGTACCCAAGACAGAAATATTGGGTTTGGTGAAGGTGATTGGGGTGCTTCCATAGAATAATGATATGTCTAGGGTATGGATAATTTGGCTTTCCCTTTATCCTTTTGACTTTTTTATCATATGACTACATGGATAGTGTTAATTTAGAATGTGTGTAATCTGGTAGGTTATTTTGGTTTATACTTACTTTTTGATGAGCTATTGGAGGTAGGTTTATATGAGGTCATATTTTTATTTTTTGGCTTGGAGGTGGGATAAGAAGAGTCTCCTATATCAGAATATCATCTATATCAAATAATTTTTTGATTATTCCTTAAAGAGCTTTCCATTTATTAGTGTCATGTATAGGTGTCTTAAAGTATGTGTAGATTAAGTTATCATTGAACCAAGATGGTTTTGGACTAAGAGGTTTGAATGGTTTGATTGGAAGTAGTGTTATATAGGAATGTTTTAACAACAATTGTAAAATAGTAGAATAGGATTCTATAAATGGTGTTAAGAGAGTGGAAGTCTTTATTTTAGTTGTTGGGGTTGATACCTTTCTAGGGGTAGGTTTTATGAATGGAGATTTGGTTTGTGAAATGTTTTTGGTTGATGGTTTTAGGGTTGAAGGTCTGAATTTTGATGGATGGAGGTGTGGTAAGAAGAGTAGGTTGAGTTTATGGTCTCTTTGTTGAAGGGTTTAGATGTTTCAACAAAGTTGAAGGGTGAATTTCTAAAATGGATAAGGGGTATAACTCTAGGATGGAGGGTGAAGTTATAATGGGAGGTGGAGAGGTTTTAGGATTTTGAGTCCTAAGTGGTTTGATATTACTCCTTGGTTTGGATTGTGATATTTTAGGTGGGGTTTGTGGTGTCAACTCTAATTTTAAGTGTGGATTACTGAGTTTTTGATTTGGAAGGACACCTAGGTTATTAATAAGTTTGAGTGGGTTAGTTGGGTTTATTTTATTTATTTTTAAGGGAGTTGAATTCGTTGATATTTTTAAAGGTTATGATGTGGATGAATTTTATAGCTTTTTTGAGGTGAAGGTGGTTAAGTTTGTTTAGGTTAAATTTTGGGTGGCTAATGTTATTAATGATTCATTATTTATAGGGTAAGGAAGCCCAAGATGGTGAAAAAATATAGCTCAATCAAGATTTGGTTGTGATAATAATTCAATATTGTGAACCAACCTTGAAAATGGTTTATAGGTGGACTTGGCTTCCTCAATAAGGGTTTCCAATGGGAGATTAAGTGGTTGAGGAAGTGGTATGGTCATGGTTTCCTCATTTTTTAGCAAGAGTTCTAAGGAAATGGTGGGTGATTCCACTATGGAAGGAAGTGGAGTCAATTAGATGATATGTTCCTTAGTTATACTTTCCAAAGGAAGGATTGCTGATTCCACTATGGAAGTAAGTAGAGTAGGAGTGGTGGTTTCTTCCTTAGTTTTGTTTTCCAAAGGAAGGATAGGTGATTAAAATATGGAAGTAATGGAGTAAGAGTGATGGTTTGGGTTGGTTATACCAAATAGGGAAGTGAAATAGGCATTGTTTGGGTCATGGGTTCATCAATCATAAGTTCATTAAGGACAATGTTTATAGTATAAACCTCATGTTTATGGTATTTTTTTTTCATTTTTATGGTCATTATTTGAATAAGGACGGTGGTTTTGGAATGGTTGATTGAATATGTCTAGATCTTGATTTGGAGGTGTGTTTAGGTTATCCATTATAAGTTTAGCCTTATCAATCAAGTCTTTAACTATATTTTTAGATGTTTTACATCTATCAACATTATGTATAGTGACATGATGGTAATTGTAGATATCATTATAATTATACCAACTTGGTATAAGATGGGATGAATCAAATTGTTGAGGAGGATTAATTAGTGAAAGTTGGACTATGGATACTTTAAACAATTTCTCCAAAACCAAAGCATAATACTCCCCTAATATAGCATATTAATTATGAACAAAGTGGTTTTGGGTCTTTGAATTCTAGTTTTAAGATGTGGATGGGTTGGATTGGTTTACCACTGGAGGAGTCATTTTAAGGACAATGGTATTGGTTGATACTTTGGCTTTAGGGTGGTTTGAAGGTTTGGAGGAAGCTTTGATTGATTTTAAACCAACATTCTTATTCCTAAGCTTAAGTTTTTCTTCATCAATTTCTCAAATTTCTAATTGCCTAGCCATGGTAAAGATTTCATCAAATGTTTAAAATATTTAAACTTGTAGGGTAGATAAAATATGTTTGGCACATGCCTGAGAGAAAATTTAAATTAATTCTAGTTGGGGTAGGGAGAAGGAATGTTTATTGATTGACCCCCTCCATTTAGAAAAAAAATGGTAATGGATTAATCTTCAAATTAGTGAATAGAATATAAGTTTGTTATGGACACTTTCTTAAAGATGTTTATGGATAAGTGATCCAATAAAGTTTTCATGAGTTGAGGAAAGGAAAGGAGGGAGTGCCTAGTGATAGAACTATACCAATCTAATGAGGGTCCTAATAAAGACATAGGGAAGGTCCAAAGTAAAAGAACATCATCATAGCAAATGAGATAGAACATATGACTAAATTCTCTTAAATTTTGTTGGGGATCCTCCTTACTTTGGAACTTGGAAAATTTAGGAAGTTTACATTGAGTGTGGTAAGGATGGATTGGTACATAAAGGTGAATTGGTTCATTACAAATTTGATCATAGGGTAAAAGATTATGAGCTCCATAAATAGATGTCTTTAAAGTTGTCATTTTATCCATTACCATTTTGATGAGGTTAGTTTGTGGTTCACCCATGTTGTTGTAGGGTATGTGTTTTTAAGTTTGTGAGGGTGTAATGTATTTCATGTTGGAAGATTGGTTCGATGCCACATATTGATAGTTATCAATTTAAGGTTAGGATGATATGGGAGGCATATATCTTTGTGGATGGGACATAGCCTAGATTAGGTGTAGTGGGTATATGTTGAGACATGGGCATGGTTGGGTTAGTTTGTTCAAGGAATGTATTTACCCTTGTACTTATGGGTGGAAAATTTGATGGTATGAAACCTAATAAATTTTGAAATGGTGTATATAATATTGTTTTTTGGGTGGTAAGAGGTAAGGAAACTATACTAGTAGATGACATCCCAATATTAAGTGGTTTTTGATTTGCCATTGGTTGGGTTGTACCTACCCTTGAAGGGTTGGATATGGGGTTGGTGGTAGGTTATGGTGATTGGGTATTTTTTGGTGGTGGAAGAGAAGTTTGGTTTTGGGTAACACTAGTATATGGGTTACTTGTAAAAGATGAAGCTTGAGTTACCATGGATTGGGTAGTGGAGATGGTGGAAACCAAAGTCTCACCCATAAGGTATGTATGAATTCCATAAGGCGGTTCAATAGAAGGAACCAAATTAGGGGCATGGATTTAAATTTTGACAAGGTAATGTTGTAGGGCAATTGGGTTATTATCAAGGAGGTTTTTGAAGTCCATTTATCCTCAAGCAAAAGACTAGGGCATATCAGGACTCTTGAAATGGTTAGGAGAGATATCTACATCTAGAGTGTGATCTATATATGAAGAAGAGGAAGAAGGTTAATGGTGAGGTTGGTTTTGGTTAGCTTGGTCTCTAGCTTGTTGTTGTGTCAATACCATGTGATAAAGTGGTGGAAGCTTTAGAATTTAATTAAAAAAACTCACTAACTCAAAAAGAGAGAGAAGAAGAAAAAAATCAACAAGATAAAACACACCAAATGTACATTAGATATTAAGATTTCTATTTATCTCACTTTAGGATTATGCTTTAAGTTTAAAATTTGTGAGACTCCACTTGGATTTTGAAATGGGTACTAAAAGAGGTATCTATGGATGGTTTTAGGTTTCTTTAGGATCAAAATATATTTGTATTGGAATCAATATGTGGATTTGTATTGGGGACTACCCCCTCACTTCACACACAACAATATAAGTGTGTCAAGTGCTTTACTAATATATTCTTGATATCCATAGTTTATACTCAATCAGTGTACTAATTTAGTTCCCCCCTTGGTGGTGAGATCCAAGTAGGATAGTCAGGATGAAGGTTACCCCTAGGTGATGACATAAAAGTCAATTCCCTTATGTCAATGTTTGATTGTGTAAGTGGTTTGGTATGTGTGTGTGAAAATAAGTGATTGCTACGATTGATTTGCTGATTAGTTAATCTATGTGACTTAATCATGTAAGTAATCAATGGATGAAGGTTGATTTTAAACCCAAAAATAAATTTTAATTTCTTTGAATGAGTAACTAACAACTAGAATGTACCTAAATGTAGGATGAGAATACAAGTCATATCCTAAGATGAATGCCTTTTCCCTTTTTAGAAATAGAGGAAAATAAATGATTTTTCTTTTTCCAATTCAAGAAAGTAAAGAAAAAAAGTAATTTTTTTTACTTTGAAATGAATAAATTGAAAGTTATCATTTTTAATTTAAAATTCAATTAAAATAACATTTTAGTTTCATAAACAAATAAGTTCAATGAGTGATGCAAATAGAATGTCCTAGAACAACTACAAACCCAAGAAAACTCTAGGGTCCCAAAAGGCATGCCATAATGTTTCACTATATTGTTAGATCAAATTATTTTATTTTTAAAAACAAGAAAAACTAAATAAAGGGAGAAGGTGTAGATTAACTTGGATGTGGTTTCACACTCTGTGATCCATATAGTCTAAAGTACTCCTCTTTTTCTAGGGAGTAATGACCTATAATAAGAATAAGACTAGAAATGGGATTTGATTAATAAGAATGAAATTTGGATTACCTAGCAAGTGATAGATCCAAGAAGGACAAAAATTCGTTAGAAGTCTATCAATCCACTAATTTTTAAAAATTATGTTTTGAATACTGTTAATAAGAAGTTCTTTCATAAAGGAATGAAAATTAATTTAACACAATGTAGTAAAATTCTTTTCAATCAAATGATTGCTTTAAAAAAATGACATTAACTTATGTGAAAGAAATGATAGAATGCTAAAGTATGGTTTAGGTTATTGTTTCTGACTCTATTTTGTGATAAGAGTTGAGAGATAAGGTTTTTGGTTAAGATTGATAGGTGTTTTTAACTTGATATTTTGATAAAATAAAATTACATAGAGATCAATGTTGGTTACTTGGTAATTGATGTTGGTCATGGATGATCGATGTTGGTCATTGTGTATTGTCACAATTTTGGCTTTTAGGAAAAAGTGGGTTTTGGGGCTAGTTTTAAGGGGTTTGTGGGATTTTTGAAGGTTGGTTTATTGTCATAAAGGTATAATGAATACTTAGGTATATCAAATGCAAAGGTTTAACACTTAAAAGGTGGCTAATGGTTGATGGGAATTTGGTGAAAAATGGGTGTTAGAGTTGAAAAAACCCAACATAAAAGAGAGTGTGGGGATATATTTTAAGGGGTGAAATAAATAAATAACTAAAATAAAATACTAAACTTATGAAAATCATAAAATACTTAGCTATTATGGATTTTCTAGCTTGAATATGACTTGAAGTCGAATGAGAGCTGTTTGGAAGCCTAAAATAAAATGGGTAGAGTAACGGTGTTTGAATCCTTAGTCTTGAGGTTATGAATCACGTTTTGGTCTCTAGACTAGTTCTCTAGTTTACTGGACAACTCTAGTTCACACAAGAGTTTAGTTCTTGATCCAAATTATTCAACCTCTTGAGCAAAGGTCATGGATCATCTTTACGTAATCGATACTAGTCTTGGTCAATTGGCATTGATCGAGGGATGACCAACATCAATCAAGGTAGAAATGGTCCAACTTACAAAAAATAGTGTTTCTCA
>JARHVA010006468.1:180000-215000 GCA_037957365.1 Torreya grandis | reverse complement strand
TAAAATATGTCTTTAAAGGAACTCAAATAACCCTAAAAGAAGGAAAATTCAACATAAGAAAACCACCTAGGAAAAACCCCAATCAGGCTATCTGACCACCCTAACCAAATTGAAAAGTATTAGTGCTAATGTTTAAGGATAATTTTGTGGAATTTTTTGGTTGTAACTAGACTTTACTATTTTTCATAGTATCTTCTTATGTTTTCTCTTGATTAGTTATTCTACCCATTTTGTTCTTGTGTTTTATTTTAGGGAGCCATCTAAAACCCTTAAGTGTCCCTCTATGTCCCTTATTTTTTGGTTTTGTTGTAATGGTTGGTATGATCTATCTCTTTATACATGTCTTCTCTTGTTTATCTTTGAGAATGGGGGACCTTAGTTCAAAAACCTTGTGTTTATTTCATAACTCTAGTTTCAAGTGTATTTCTACCCATATCTAATAAAAAATATAATGATTTTTTTTAAAATTTGGAAAAATGTATATGCACAACATGATTGTATGTATAATATGAAACAAATATTTTTTATTGATATCAATGACTTAAACTCTATATATTTTTAAAAGTTATTAGAATTGTATGTGACATATTTATGCCAAAATTTAGGATAATTATTATTATTTGAATAGCCTTCCCATTTTTTATCTATGAGAAGTTTGATTTGATGGAGTTTTGGTGATTTTAGATGCATGGTATAGGGATTGGAATAAGGTAAAATTTTCATATTTCTAATAAATTGTCTTATTGTAATGCCTTAGTTAAAGTGGTGAGTTGTTTCAAGTAAATATATCTTGCTCAGGTTGAAATTGATCATAAAATATCTCTCTAATTGTTAGAATTTTCTTAACATGCATAAATATTTTGATTGTCTTTTGTAATTTATCCAAGATGATTTTTATGAAATTCAAGATCATTTATTTTACTACACATAGTGACATTTATTCTAGTTTCACTTGGATTATTCATTAATGCCCATTTTGTGATGTTTTATGATAACCCTTGTATAGGGTTATTTGGTTTTTTGAAGCACTATTAGTAATTTTTTAAGGTTTTTGTTATAATGATGTGAGTGAGATCTAAAAACCTTTACATCATATACAAATAGTGACAATGTTTCATAGATTTCCAAGATTATATAACATTCTTTTGAAAATTTAGTGAACTCTATAATACATATTAACATTATTGAATTATCCTACCTTGTGTTTCTAAGTTGTCTTTATCAACATTATTGTTTTAGCCCAATTTGGGCATTACTAGATCAATTTTATATTCTATTAACTCTTTAATGTATTAGAGAAATATATGATTTGAGATTTAGGTTATTTTCATGTATACAACATTCATTCAAATACAAAGCTATTTCATTATATTAAATAATGCTATTTTTACATTGAGATATATGATGAATATTATTGATTAATATTTGACTATGTTGAGGATTGATACTTTAATTAATTATTGGTTAAGCCATAGTATAATAAGACTATAGTATACCCTACAAAGAGTATGCTTGAATTTATTACCTGTATGTTTTGATATATAGAATATAGGAAGTGTTAAAGTGCTTGTTGACTGCACTATGTAGATGAATACAACTATGGAGATCTTACTTAGTTCTTAAGAGGTTACTTGTATAAATATAAATCCTTTTGTATATATAATTTAATTTTGATTATTTTAAATTATGATGGAGTTATTAAGTTATTGGTTGAGTATAAATATGGGCCAAAGTTAATATATTTGTGGCATGCATTGAAAGGTAAAATTGCATTCATTTCTAGTAACACTTTGACTACATTTGGGTTGGAAGATATAGTTATTTAGCTGCATGAGCAAATCAAAAGTCATTGGTTATATTATATAAATAATGTGTGATAAAAATGTGAATGTTTTGGGTATACCTTGATAGTCTTTTTTCCCATTTAATTGTGCCTAGCATCCTAAAGTTGTATGAATTCAAACTAGAAGGTATCAATAAGAAAGGATATTAGTCTTTATAATTGAAAGAAAATAAAATTGGAGTACTATGTGTTGTATTTAATTTTGATATTATGTGTTATAGAATTATTTTATGTAATTAAAACCATATTTTAATTATCATATAAGGAGATGAAAGAGTTAAGTATTAATTTAAAAACATGTTAGGACAAAACAAGGTTTGAAAAATCAATTTTAGGATTCATCATGTGAGAGAATACATTATCCAATGTTTATAGTACCAAATGTGTACTCATCATTAAGGAAAAAAATAAAAGATAATAATGTTAATTCATGATAAAAAAACCTAATAAAACCTAAATAGATAACGTTCAAAACAAAACCAAAGATAAAGGTTGGCCACCCCAATAGATAAATGGACAAAATAAGTGATTAAAATAATAAAAAAGGACATATTTATTTAATATGGTTTAAGATAGGTTTCCATGAGCTACCAATGTAGATTTATTTTATCTCTATTATGGTTATCTAATATTTTTTCAATTTTGATAGTTTCTATTATTTTTTGTTTCCAATAGTCATCTTCTTTTACAATAAATTTCACTTCATTGATGTTAACTTTGAGTTTAGTGTTTACGGAATGTTATACTAAGGTGTATGAATCAACATGAGATATATTGATACAATTAGCGTGCTATTTTATACTCATCTAAAGGGATTGACATATTTCACCAATATATGGCATTAATAAGATCTTTAGCATGATCAAGGGAGGTGTTGTATTCAACACATCCCACCTTGTATTTTTATTTAAAAAGTGGGGACCCCATTTGTTTTCATAGAGTATGAATATTTTATCTAGGTATTTATGTGTTTCATATTGTTATTATTATTTGTATAAACATAGTAATTTGAACATTAAATCACATGTTAGGATCCACTTATTTCCATTTTTAAGAACTTGTTCAAATTCATCTATTAATGGAAAGTCATGAAGACTTATTTTGCATGGAAGGTATTTAGAGATTTTTTTTTCAGATACTTTCTCTTCATAAGGTTTTCATTTAACAAATTTTGGTCTTTAAAAGATTTATTTCAAAGATTTTCATTTGTAAGATTTATCCTAGTCAGAGACTTTACTTTGGAAACTTTTGGTCTTCAAAAGATTTATTCAGATACTTTCCTTTCAAAAGTTTTTCATTAGGAAAATTTTGGTCTTTAAAATCTTTAATTTATAATATTTCATTCAAAAACTTTATTCTAGTTGACAAATTTGTTCAAAAGTATTACTTTAGGGAATTTTCTTCAGAAGCTTTATTCCAGTTAGTGACTTTACTTTAGAAACTTTGTGATTGGAAAAAATCTCTTTGAGAAATTTCTCTACAGAATATTTATTTTGGTGATTTTCATTTGGAAGCTTTACTTCAGGGACTTTATATGTGACAAATTCCACCTAAACCACAATATTTTCAAATAGTACTTAGTCTTAGATAACCATTTTCTTTAGATATTTTGGGATAAAATATTTTTGAATGAATTTATTTGAAGACCATTTTACTTTTTAGTGTCTTTTGGGCCTAAAGGAAAAGTTTGACTCCATGAGAAAAACCATATAATGACAATTGGAAAAAGATAAAGGTAACATTGTGGTACCTTAGATGAAGAAGCATCCTATATGCAATGTACACAAGGATTGGGTGGTTAAGTTTGAATTGAATTAAAATGACAAGATCTTAAACATTGTAATTCAATTTCACATGAACAAGAAATAAATGTATAAAGTTATAACATAGAGCCCCAAACCAAATTGATCTCATTTAATTTTGAAGAGCTCAAGTAAATTTAAGCCTTTTATAATCTCAAAATTATTATCTATGACCAAAAAAACTTGTAACTCATGTAATTTAATTTAGTACACACCATTTTTGAAATATTTAAGCATATCAACATCCATCAAACAACCATGGCATCTTTGTCTAGTTTATACAAGGGACCTTCAACACTCTCCAAGTTTTTCATCAAGGATTCTACTACGTAATTAGACATGAATTTTGACATTATTATGGTTGATGGCCTCTACCCAAATTACTCAGCCTTATGGGAAGTCATATAGAATGTGGATTCATTTGCATTAGAGGAATACATCATGATTGAGGAGAAATAGCACGTAAAAGACCTATTCTGATTCAAGTGACATGCCCTTTACTATGTAGCTGATAAGTCATAGGTTATTCCATGTATAGAATTTTTGTTAAGCCTTTTATTTGAGGGAAGAATATCATATGGTAGTTACCTCTACTATATTGATAATAACATAGTCATCCCATATATCCCTAGGGAGGTGTTCATGAGGTATTTCAATCTCCATATCCAAGATGTTACATCTAATTTTTATATCATAGTAACATGGAATAAGACAAATAATGTGGAGTGAGTACTAAGAATGGGGCTTATCCTAGGTGAGATGTCCAATGTAAATGAACATGTTAACAATCCCATCCCTATCACCTGATTCAATATTGGGATTTACATAGGCATGAAATTATTGAACTAACTCTTCATCCAAGTGAGTGTTCACTTTATGCACCTATAATGGGTTCCATTGTTAGACATACTCAGTATTTTAGAGTGCACCTAAACATTATAGGAAGTAATTAGTGACTTCTATAGGAACAAATTATATAAAAAGGTAGGATGCTACATGGGAAAAACTATTATATTATGTCTTACATATTGGATGTAATCATGGGAATAGTGTGCAAGCACAATGGAGTTCTATGGAGTCCTAACCTAAATCTTATCTAGAATTGAATATGTGATAATCTATCTTTTGTTCATACTTACTCATATGTCAAGAGCATCACCAAAATTATTGAGGACCTCTACCCTCAGGTATGGATGGTTAATCATGGTCAACCTTTAACTAGGATCTTGCTAAGCATTTCTAAAACACTTGACCATATTGGAGACTATTGTATCTAACCTGACTACACTACCATCATGGTTGTTGGACATAAGGTGGATCCTATTCAAATTCATAAGTTTATTTCTAAGAGGGTATATTAATAGTGATTACCTTCTAGATATGTAATGGTATAGACAAGGAGATGAAAAATAATAAGAAAGTTACCTTTCATGACTCCCATATCACTATTATAAGGATGCAATATACCATAAGGAGGCAATTTAAGGAAGCTAGAAATTTGAAAAGAGTAAAACCATTAGCCACTCTCCCTTATAAGGATTAGGACCCCCATGAAAAAGTCTAGTATAAGATCCACACCCTTGGACTCTCATATAAACATAAACCATTTGATCATGACTTCCTATTTTTGAATGATGAGGATGGTGAGGAAGTCAAATAAAGAGTAGTGATAGTGGTATTAAATAAAGACTTATTGAAGGTAATATAGTTTGAACCCTCTATCACACTTAGCCAAGAAAAAATACACATCCCACCATCAGGAAGATGGATATCCTCTAACTTTTGGAGTGGTAGACCATATCACTAACCAATAGAGTAGGGATAAGATCCCTAAGGTCCACCTATAGCTATGGACCAAAAACATGAATAATAATATTTGGTAGGTGAAGCATCACTTACTAAAGGATATGAAAAATAACAAGAGGAAGAATCAATACCTACCCCTACATAAGAAGAAGAGGAACAAAATCCTCCATCTTAAGCATCAATTGTTAAATTGAGGAAGGTTAAGCAAGATATATTAGAGGAAGTGATTCAAGGAAAGAATAAAATAAGAATGGAACAAATGGAAATCATTTTTTTGGATTATTATAATGGAAAATAACTGATGGCTTCAATATCCCTAACATCCATCATGACTACCCATCTTCTTCCCTAATATGTGACTACTCCATAAGCCAACACTATGTTATTAAAGGAAACCAAAGGGATATATACCTCAAACCCTACCATGGAAGTATTCAAGGAGATAAAACCTTCACAAAATGTGTATGAAGAGGAATTATACCAAGCCACTTAATCTTGAAAGCATTGAAAGTAAAGATGCATCTCATTAGTGATTCATCTAGTAAAGGTCCTATTTTCACAAGCCATTAGGCCTTTTTACTTTAATGTCATTACCAATTATTTATACCATATATGATCCAAAATTTTCCACCTTTATTCCATTGAAATATCTTTCTATTAGTCTCATTTTAATGCACCCAACCACTACTCTACCTATTTCCACTTCACCTTCTTCAGCCTCAAATACTATAGTTACTATTCCTTTGATTTCCCTCCCTTCAACCATATCTCTTTCCATCATAGCCATCAACCCACCCATCACCCAATTTTTTTATTCCTCTACCTAATTAGGTTTACCTCTTCCTTATTCAACACTAGTCTCAAACGTAAAAGTAGTGATAGCCAAGAGTTATCCAATAAATAAATTGATCTATGTTATGAACCTAATGTCAAAATTTTAGAACATAGATTGGTTTAAAATAATTTGGCCCTCAATGCCCAAACCCTCTTCTAAACTTGAACATGATCCTCAAGAGCATACATAAGTATAATTTTAACCATCATATCCTTTGAATCTCACTCTTCTAGACTAGGCTAAGGAGTTAGGAGATTCAACCTCGAGGATGCCTAATATAAATATTGTTGAGCTCCCCATAGTAAACATAGTTTTTTAAAAGGCTATAACATAGGTCCAGAGGGTCAAAAAGAGAAAGATGCAGGATAGTTCTATTAGGGGTTTACTTTTATAGGAAAGAGAAGATGTTTATTCCCTTTCAAAGGGGTAGAATAGGAAGAAGGACTAGTACCCATATGTTGAGTACCTTAAGTCTTATTTGGAGATCCATACTGAGGTAATCCTAGATATATATTAGGGAATGGAGCTAAATAGATAAGAGATGGAAGATGAGTTAGAAAATCTCAAAGAGTAGTAAGAGGTAATACAAGTCCACCATGGTATTAAAAAATATGCACAAAATGTGACACTTAGATTATATGATATTTTAGATTCAATTCATTCTTTGACAGTCAATTTGGATTTCCATTTGAATTTAATAACCAAATTGTTTAAGCTTCTTAGATAAGATGAGAATAAATTAAACATATTGGTATTATACATAAATATTAAGGCATTAAGCCACTTAAACCTAATGACCCATTTGGAGGAATATAATACATTAAATTTATCTCTAATCAAAACATGGGAGACCTAAGATTAGTGTCATCTTTTGAAGATCTAGTAAATAAGTTGGCCAAACAAAAAACAAGAAAAGTAAATTTTGACTAAGATTGAATTGACTAGAGTCTAGGATAATAGAAGGAAGTTGGTAGCTTGATCCACTTTTTATCAAATGATTTAGTAAGTCTTAGATGGCTTCAAACATAGTTTATAAAAATTGAGCCTAGAGGACATTGAATCCAAGTTGAGCATAATGAGGAGAAAGGAAACAGAGGTAGAAATCATCTAGGTTGGATTTTAGGCCACCAGTATAGAACATACATTACTAATGAAACAAATAGGTAGGGTGAGACCCCATATTATTGACATGAACATTATTGATGATTATCATGCTTAGATATACAAATATTACTAAGATTTATATGCAAATAATAAAGTAGCATCAGTACCACCTACCAATTCTTCTCATCATACCCCACCTATAGTGTCAATAATAACACTACCATCAACTACAGTCCCTTATATCTCAACAACTACATATATTCCACATCATAACTTAGTTCCCATGGTAACTCAAGTTTAATCAATGAATTCATCACCAAGAATAGCTCTAGTTACCATGCCTACAATAATAAGCACAACTATAGTTATAACAATAGTTTTGAGAAACATCAAGCAAGAGATAATTTAACCTAAAGATAAAGGATAATTTTACATGTAACAATTATAAATGAAAATTTAAGTCCTAAAAACATCAAATTTATAATTGAATAAACTCTTTTTGCCAACATACATATGTTGCATGTTTGAATTATCTATAAGTTATGACATTTAACTGAGACTTATCATATAGTATTTTATGATGTAATCATAGTCTTATAAAATTGGGGGATGAGGCAACCCCTTCCAAAAGTTCTTTATATACATGTATAACCCTCTTATCAAAGGGTATTAGTTCTGGCTGAATATACAAGAATATATCAAGAAATTGATTACCATGTAATTGTGTTTTTTCTTTCTTCTTCCCTCTCTATGTTAATGAATTTCAAGTTTCTTTATCTGTATTAATTTAATAATTTTTAAGTGTGTTAATGTTACAGATGAATCTAATTGTTTTATTAATGAATATTGATCTTAGATGTGAAATAGAAATTGAGGATTGATAGGTTTAATTTATTTAGGTAATTATAAAAAGTTGAATTGATAATCTAACGTATGTAGATGTATCTCTTTTGATATAGTATTATATGTGTGATCCATAGCCACCCTAACCAAAATCTCGATCTAAAATTTAATATATTATATAGAGGCATATAATATAAGTGTTAAGAAGAGAAAAAATCAAATTAGATCATTAAGCATCTTATATTTGGTATCCTAGACTCATAACGATGCTTGATCATGAGTGTGAAAAAGCTACAAACAATAAATATTGGTCATGGAGATACCTGTCCACCAAAGAAACAACCTTAAAATTTATCTTTCAAAAACACAAAAACTTCTTTTCTAGCTTAACCTTCTTTCCTATTTAGGTTTATTTGAGATCTACCCACCATAGAGTAATTCTCCATCCATCCAACTCACCTAGTGATTTATTCCATGCATACATCCACAAAACCTAGTTAAATAAAGAATAATCTCAACCTTTTATTTCATCATCTAGTTGTTTTAATCACATACCTATAAATTTTGCCTAAGAGTCTAACCCTATTCTATAATTATCCAAAAAAATTAGAGGTTACCTTTTTAAAACATTTTGAGGTGTGTATAAAACCCACATCAATAAATAATAATATAAAACTACAAGAAGGGCATACTTGTGTGTTTTTACCAATAAATAGGGGCTAGTTATTAGGAAAACACCCATGAGATTAACAAGGTATATATCCCAAGATAGCCTTTTGGTTTAACTATTATCAAATCCTAGGAGGCCTAGACCCATACCTATCATCCCTAAGATACACTAAGCTAGGACACATTTTCATGTAATAAACATCCCACTTATCAATATTCTAATGGCTCAACATTAGTTAATAAGATCCACCATCACCATCCATAGGGACCAACATGATATTCCAAGGAACTTAGAAAATTATTCTCCTACCTTCTCCCCCTCAAGTGGGAGGAGGATAGAAGAACATATCAAATCTTTCAAGTACACTCTAAGGTTAATGAATGTCATCTATGAGGATGTTGCATGTAGGATTTTTGATTTAATCTGTAAGATTATTCTTATGATTTGTATGTCAACAAATGAATGATTGGCCTACCACATGGAATGAGTGTCAAAATGTATTCCTTTCAAAAATTGAGCAAGTGACTAATCTAATCCTGGTATATCATATATTTACCATCATGAAGAGGGAACCTAGTGAGTCAATCTAGGTCTTCAATGAAATATTAAAAATGATGTATATTTGATTAAGTACTACATATAATCTAAACATGAATATGACACTTGAGATATACAAAAATACCCTAGATCCTATTATTTTAGTGCTCTTACAAAGAATTTCCACTACCAATACTCTAGCTTTGGCATTCCGAGAAGCTATCATTATCAATAAGCAACCCAATCCATAGTTTAGTCCTCATAATTTATGGGGCAAGCATTCAATAATGGAATCCAACCTTTGAATACAATTACACACATGAATTATAATTACCCTATATTCAATCAAAATTATTTTTACACTTTACTTCCTATGAGATATAAAAATAAAGTTAGAATTAGGATTTCTTAAGTAATCAGATATAAAGCAATGGCAACCAGAATAATCAACATTAGGCTCACACCAATGTAGTAGTCACTCAGGGTTATAAATCTAACAAATTTGAATTGGATTCTATACAAAAAATGGTTTAGAAGATAAGAAATGATTTCTTAAATATGAAAAAAAGGATGGGTAATACTACTTATTATAATTATAGCCAGAATTTTGGTTTTCTAAGACATAACATGACTTCTAATAGGCCCACAAACAATTCATAACAACAATAGTCTAATAAGTTTCTAGAAATCAATATCATGGAAATAACTTTGCCTAGCTAGTGTATGGTCTATAACACATCATAACATGGAGAGTTGGATTGTATAGAGATCTATGCATCCTTTGAAATCTTCTAAAGAGAAATGATTAGACAAAATCAAATTATGAATCCTCTATATCTCCCTCATGATTTTGACACTTTAAGTTCAATTATGGTGTTTGAAACATAGGAATATTCTTTCCCCAATGAATATGATAATATTTCATTAGATAATTCTAATGAAGCGTAGGCATTATAGTAGTTCAAAAGGAACAATTATAACCTAAGGAAAAAGAAGCCTCTTACTACTTCTAATCCTCTCAATAATACAGTTATTCTTCCAAACCCTAAAGATGATAATAATAATCCTCCCTTTAAAGGAAATGACCAGCCTTGACATAGGGAGGAATAGAATAAAGGAGGATATAATATTATGGACAATATGAATAAAATGAAGGCCAAAATCACTCTTCATGAATTAGCACAAATCACAAAGCATAAGGAGATCTTATGAAAGTCCATGACATGTAAGTCTATTATAGAAAATTCTAAGATAACTAACACAAATTTTATATACAAAAGCAATCCCGAGGTTCCTTATTTCTTATTGAACATTTATATGTTTGGAAATAATATCACAATTGTTTGGTAGATTCTAAAGCTTTAGCAATAGTAATGCCAAATTCCATTTGTCAAAAGATTTTTTAATACCAAATCCATCTAATATGATTGTGTCATAGTTAGATAAAATAGTAGTGCCTCAGAACCTAGAGTATAGATGACTATTGACATCTTGGTAGTGGATATTCCTAAAGAGTATGGGTTATTATTGAGTAGTGATTGGCCAGAATTTTTTTATAGATATCTTTCCATGGACTTTTCACATATTTGGCTACCTTGGAGAGGCATATCCAACTAGATTAGGATCGATCAAGATCCAAGGATGAAACATCCTATTATAGAGTACAATACTACCAATGAATAGGTAAGTTATAAATCTCCTAGTCTTAGAATTTATAAATTTATGAAAAAATATGAAGCATAAAAATAAATTTGATTCCTTTCCTGATTGTGGACCCTCCATATTAATGGAATAAGATCTAATAAATGATAAATCATCTATATTGAGCTAATAAATCCATAACGAAAGAAAAAATTTAGCAGCATATAGGCTTTAATTCCCATGCACCACCAATAGAGCAGAATATAAGGATTTGATTATGGGATTATAGTTTACCCTAAAGAATAATTTCATAGAACTATTGGTACACATATATTATAAGTTAATTATTAATAATGCCATAAATAAATATAAATTCAAACTATCATATTTTAATAAATATAATTAGAGATCCTGGGATCTGAATCATTTGAAGCCTTCAACATAATAACTATCTTGAGATAAAACAATTAAACCATCGATTCACTAGCCACTTTAGTACAAAATTTAGCAACCTTATAGGAGTAAAAAGTCCAAAATTTCTCCATTGAATTTTTACCTTTTCCTTTGGTACTAGACAACATTGAAAGTTTTTAACTGTTTGATAATGACTAGTAAATTGTCCAATTTTTGACAAATTTAGGATAGTTTGAATCTCAAATAATTAATGATAAGGAAAGAGACCATATGGGACATGAAGAATTGGATGAATAAGGTATTATCTAAATATATTATAATCACCTCCCATTAGGAATGGTTTCTCTAGAAAGGAAGTTTGATACAGATCCTCAAGCACAATCATAAAGGTAGCTACAGGTTAATGAATTTGAATTAAACTTAGAAAATATAGGTGATGAGAGGGGAAAAAATCAATATTATCCTAATTTTCACACTAGATGAAAGGAAAAAGGTTAAGAAATTGATTATTAGGTATAAATATGTAATTACATAGACTTATGATGACTTAAGGATATTGAATCATAGAGTCATCACCCATATAATTATGATCAATATTAATCATAAACCATGTAGGTAAAGGCAAAGAATGGTTAATCCTATCTTGGAACAATTGATTTAGAAATAAGTAGATAATGTGCTAAGTTCTAGGATAGTTTTTCCTATCAGACATTCAACTTGGGTGTCCAATCTAGTTCTTGTCAAGAAAAAGAGAAGTGAGATCAGACTGTGCATAGACTTTAAGAATATAAATAAAGATTTAGATAAGGAAAACTATCCTTTACCCTCCTTAGATTAGGTAATACAAAATTTTATTGGGTATAAAATGATGTCTTTCTTAGATGTGTTTTCAAGATATAATCGAGTACTAGTTAAATTAGAGGATAAGATGAAAATAACATTTACTATGAAATGGGGAACATATGCATACAAGTGAATGACATTTGAGATGATCATCATTGGATATAATTTTCAAAGAGTAATGGATCATGCATTATAGAAATAATACTTAAGTTCATAATCATATACATGGATGATCATGTTGTTTTCTATAAAAATAGACTTGATCATATCAACCACCTTCAATCCATTTTTGAAAGCTATAAGAATTTTGAAATATCACTTAACCCCAATAAGAGTATATTCAATGTTACTAAAGTAAAGTTGATAGGTCATATTATCAATAAAGATGGGATCACCATTGACCCACATAGGATCCATGTGAATTAAAAAATAATGTTTCCAAACAATAAAAAGGATCTCAAATCATTTTTTGGGAAGATAAATTTTGTAAGGAAATTTATATCAAGATTTAAAGATATTGTCAAGACCCTAAATTAAATGTACAAGTATAATTCTAAAGTCGAGTGGACACCTAAAGCTATGAAGTCCTTCTAAGACATAAAGAAGGATATTTTTCAATCCCCAATGTTGGTAATCCCATATTTCACTAAGAAATTTTTCTTATACTCATTCATCTCAGAGGATAATATTGATGTCATACTTACATAGAAAAGGGAAGAAAGCAAGAATCCTATCACATTCATGAGTACTAATTTTAAAGATGCAAATCTCAAATACTACTAGATTGACAAGCAAATATTTACTCTTGTCAATGTGGTAAAAACTTTTAGGCATTACATCATCTAGAATAAGACCATCATCATAGTACCAAATCATGTTGTCAAGCTTATGCTAGGACATAATGAATTTGGGGAGAATATAATTAAATAGATGGCAAAGTTATATGTGTTTGATATTAATATTAAACTTGATATGATCATTAGAGGACAAGACATTGTTCAATTGATGACTTAACTAGAATCGTGTATCACCATCGAAGAGGTATGCTAAACATAGGTATCCCAATAAGATAGGTATTCAGGTATTATTTAGTGCTTAGTCACTTAGACATGCCCCTAAGAAATCAATAGACATCAAAAGAGAGATTTAATGTCAGGGTACGAAACACCGAAAGCACATAGTTGATTACCAAACCAAACAACTTAATATCTAGAAATTAACCAAATTCAACAAGTAACTAGAATTTAGAATAACACAGAATATGAGAGACAATACACAACTTGTATTAATAACTTTTACAAAAAAGAATACAATAAAGAAGATGCCACTTCTTCTCCACCACCTCTTCAGAGGTTTCCCCCACCTCAAGTGAACAGTAATTCTTTCCTCAAAGCTCTCTCTACTAGGTCCCAACACCCAACTCAAATACAGAGTTGGTGTTCACCTTACACCTGTGCTCCACGCACTCCACAAGTGCTCCATGCACTCCACAAGTACTCAAAGTACTTCAAGTAGATCTCCCATGAACCTGCAATAATCCTACAATTCAACAGAGCATACTTATGGAAGGAACTGCCTTGCCTTCCTCTTAGCTCTCCATGTACTCCACGTACATACCAATGAGTACACACCGTACTCCAAGTAGATGTTGCCTGATTCTGCTCCCTATTGTGTTGCTTTAATATCTGATCTCCAACCTACAGATCAATAACAGTTTTGTACACCTGTGAACCTTGACCTTGCACACACACACACACACCTGTAGATCAATGATCTTACTTACCATGTAGATCTCCTATAAGGGCCATGCTCACCTGATGACCAAGATCATACATACCTAAAGAATCTAGCTGACTCTCCAATCAAGCACCCACACACCTAGTACTGTGGCACTAAGAGGAACGCACCATTGCTCTACCTTACACACCGAAGGAGCTTATAATTATACTCTCTTACTCCCTAGCACTAATTTACAATACAACCATGAGTCTATTATATAGATCTCATCCAAACAATAATTAGACACCTAGTACAATAATTAGATCCATAGCTCTCAGTCTATAATTAGCACTAAGCATGCAAACACTTGTTTCGTTAACTAACTGCCCATAATAAACTTGCAATCAAACCACACATGTGACCGACACCGGTCCCTGTCCGCCTGGGGGTCGCTGACACCAGCCGATATCTGACCGACATCGGTTGCTTCTTGTCTCCTTCCTGTCGATGTTGGTTGGCCTGACCGATGTTGGTGTCCATGGCACTCAGCAACCGTTCTGCACCCTCCTCCATGTCTGCATCAGTGAAGCTTTTAGCTCCACAACTTAACAATCTCCCACTTGGAGATAAACACGTGCACTGTACCTGTACCTATACTCCATCTAATCTATTTCTTAGTTTGTATTCCTCTTCAAGCTCAATCTTAAAGACAACCCACCACACATCCCATAGTGTACCTCCTATCATTTGTGTAACCTGCCGCATCCAAACCTACAAACCCATTTACTGAAGTCCTGACCCTGCATGTATACCTGCTGCTGGTCCCTCTCAAATCCCTGAGAACCCACTTCCCTGAATTGGCTCCTAACACTCTAACAACTCCCACTGCATGGGAATACTTAGGTCTATACTAGACCTCATGTGATTTTGGACATTATACCTATGCAGCCCTTAGTGTGCTCTGGCTCTGTATCCTGCGTAATGAACCTTGCCAACACCTGATTCACATCAGCTCCCACTAGATGAAAAATCAACCTGTGATCTCCATGCCTCACATGTCAAAGAATTTTGCTGATCCAAACTCCTAACATGCCACTAAACTAATCTTACCCTTAGCTCAGCAAAACCCTATATGTACAAACCTTGCTAGCAAATATACCATCCACATACAGCAACAAAATGATGTCGCGACTCATCATCCACCTGGTAAGACAAACCACAGTAGTTACCCTGACATTGACTAGAGTCATGCTCTGTCATCCCCCTGTCAAGGCCTGTACCACTATCCTACAGCTCCTCAAGACCATATGCCTGGTCTTCCATCTCACGTGTCCATTCACTCTATTTTTGAACTAAGGAATCCATTCGTCTCTGTGCTTTCACATCGATTGGCAACCCTACCAAAACTCTCATTTGGTTTTACATCATATCCCTGCCATGCTTTCACCTGTTTCCTAGATCCTTCCTACTCTACAATCAGCAATGAGTATAAAGAAGAGGAACAATGAATTTGAGGGCCTACTTACGTCTTCAGTCCTCTATATGGGTGTTTAAGACTCCTTGATAGCATACTGTCCACCCAAAATCCATTACAGTGACCGACCTCGGTCACTCCACAGTCTACATCCGACCGACGTCGATTCCCATGCATCTATCCCTGACTACCAACCTACTATCATCGGTGTCCCTATTGCCAATGTCGGTCATCTGACAGATGTCGGTCTTACCCACTACCGATGTCGGTCCTCCTGACTGACATTAGTCTTACCCTGCCCGACATCACCGGCATTGGTCTGCACATGACCGATATTGGCACCTGTCTGTTTGATGCCGGTTCTTCCTAACCAATGCCGAAATCTATGTTTGGCTGTGAGTGATGACTTTTTACCCGTGAGCTCCTTTGAATCAATATCCATGTCCAAACTACCCTGCTAAGAAGTATCCAGCACCATCCACTGGTTTCTGTCTGCCATCTCCTCCAAGAACACCAAGGCTTTCCAGTTCTTAAGCCTATCAAATATATCTATCTTCCGCTTAAGAACATGCATCTCCTTCCTACTCATGTGACCAAGCCTACGAAGCCACGTCTCCACAATAGAAGAAGAATCAGTAATATAAACAAGTAGATAAAGAGTACCTATTTTCTTACCACCAGCTAATTCAAGTGTATCCACTATGAGAGTTCTTATGCATCTCTCATCACCTAATATTTTTGAATAAATTAGCCATAACTCCAAACCTGGGACCTGCATGACCTTCATCAACACCTGTGTGTTGGCCACCTGCAATTTCAGCTTCACTTCCCCTTTGCCAATTCTTTGGCAAGGCTTACCAGCTCCTCCACCTAGGGCTGCATGGAAAGAGGCAACTAAATCTTTTATCCAAGATTCAACTTTATCCAAGAAACCTCCCAAAGCATCCTGTGCCACATCACTTGCAACATCTGCTTCTTCAGTTTCTTCATGCTGATCTTCCACAGACCAACAATATTCTTTTACCTGCTCTTTCTTTCCATGGGACCTTAAGTGACCATCTGTGCTTTTCAACTCCTCCATTCTTAGATTACTTTCATCTACCATTGCTCTACTCCCACTCAATCAGAAACCCTTGAGAGTGACCTGTAACCAAACACAAAACCTGCTCCCTACAACCTTAGCTCTGATACCACTTGTCAGGGTGCAAAACACACCAGAAGCACATAGTTGATTACCAAACCAAGCAACTTAATATGTGGAAATTAACTAGATTCAACAAGTAACTAGAATTTAGAATAACACAAAATATGAGAGACAATACACAACTTGTATTAATAAATTTTACAGAAAAGAATACAATAAAGAAGATGCCACTTCTTCTCCACCACCTCTTCAGAGGTTTCCCACACCTCAAGTGAACAGTAATTCTTTCCTCAAAGCTCTCTCTACTAGGTCCCAACACCCAACTCAAATACAGAGTTGGTGTTCACCTTACACCTGTGCTCCACGCACTCCACAAGTACTCAAAGTACTTCAAGTAGATCTCCCATGAACCTGCAACAATCATGCAATTCAACAGACCATACTTATGGAAGGAACTGCCTTGCCTTCCTCTTAGCTCTCCATGTACTCCACGTATATACCAATGAGTACACACCGTACTCCAAGTAGATCCTGCCTGATTCTGCTCCCTGTTGTGTTGCTAGCCTATCTGATCTCCAACCTACAGATCAATAATGGTTTTGTACACCTGTGAACCTTGACCTTGCACACACACACACACCTATAGATCAACGATCTTAATTACCATGTAGATCTCCTATAAGAGCCATGCTCCCCTGATGACCAAGATCATACATACCTGAAGAATCTAGCTGACTCTCCAATTGAGCACCCACACACATGGTACTGTGGCACTAAGAGGAACACACCATTGCTCTACCTCACACACGGAAAGAGCTTATAATTATGCTCTCTTACTCCCTAGCACTAATTTACAATACAACCATGAGTCTATTATATAGATCTCATCTAAACAATAATTAGACACCTAGTACAATAATTAGATCCACAGCTCTCAGTCTATAATTAGCACTAAGCATGCAAACACTTGGTTCGTTAACCAACTGCCTGTAATAAACTTGTAGTCAAACCACACAGGTGACTGACACCGGTCCCTGTCCACCTGGGGGTCGCTGACGCCAGCCAATATCTGACCGACGTCAGTTGCTTCTTGTCTCATTCCTGTCAACGTCAGCTGGCCTGACCGACGCCAGTGTCCATGGCACTCGGTAACCCTTCTACACCCTCCTCCATGTCTACATCAGTGAAGCTTTTAGCTCCACAACTTAACAATCTCCCACTTAGAGATAAACAGCTACACTGTACCTATACATGTACTCCATCTAATCTATTTCTTGGTTTGTATTCCTCTTCAAGCTCAATCCTGAAGATAACCCACCACACATCCTGTGGTGTACCTCCTATCATTTGAGTAACCTACCGCATCCAAACCTATAAACCCATGTAGTGAAGTCCTGACCTTGCATGTATACTTGCTGTTGGTCCCTCTCAAATCCCTGAGAACCCACTTCCCTGAATTGGCTCCTAACTCTCTGACAGCTCCCACTGCATGGGAATACTTAGGTCTATTCCAGACCTCATGTGATTTCAAACACTATACCTATCCAGCCCTTAGTGTGCTCCGGCTCTGCATCCTGCATAATGAACCTTGCCAACACTTGATTCACATCAGCTCCCACTGGAGACAAAATCAACCTGTGATCTCCATGCCTCACATGTTAAAGAATTTTGCTGCTCCAAACTCCTCTTGACATGCCACTAAACTAATCTTACCCTTAGCTCAGCAAAACCCTATATGTACAAACCTTGCTAGCAAATATACCATCCACATACAGCAACAAAATGATGTCGCGACTCATCATCCACCTAGTAAGACAAACCATAGTAGTTACCCTGACATTGACTAGAGTCATGCTCTGTCATCCCCCTGTCAAAGCCTGTACCACTGTCCTACAGCTCCTCAAGACCATATGCCTGGTCTTCCATCTCACGTGTATGTTCACTCTATTCTTCAACTAAGGAATCCATTCGTCTCTATGCTTTTGCATCGATTGGCAACCCTACCAAAACTCCCATTTGGTTTTGCATCATATCCCTGCCATGCTTCCACCTGTTTCCTGGATCCTTCCTACTTTACAATCAACAATGAGTATAAAAAAGAGGAACAATGAATTTGAGGGCCTACTTACGTCTTCAATCCTCTGTATGGGTGTTTGAGACTCCTTGACAGCATGTTGTCCACCCAAAATCCATTACAGTGACCGACCTCAGTCACTTCACAGTCTGCATCTAACCGATGTCGGTTCCCATGCATCTATCCCTGACTACCAACCTACTATCATCGGTGTCCCTATTGCCAATGTTAGTCATCTAACTGACATCGGTCTTACCTACTGCCGATGTCGGTCCTCCTGACCGACATTGGTCTTACCCTACCTGACATCACCAGCTTTGGTCTGCACATGACCGATATTGGTACCTATTTATTCAACACTAGTTCTTCCTAACCAACGCTGGTATCTATGTTTGGCTGTGAGTGATGACTTTTTACCTACGAGCTCCTTTGAATCAATATCCATGTCCAAACTACCCTACTCAGAAGTATCTAGCACCATCCACTGGTTTCTATCCGCCATCTCCTCCAAGAACACCAAGGCTTTCCAGTTCTTAAGCCTATCAAATATATCTATCTTCCGCTTAAGAACATGCATCTCCTTTCTACTCATGTGACCAATCCTATGAAGCCACATCTCTACAATAGAAGAAGAATCAGTAATATAAACAAGTAGATAAAGAGTACCTATTTTCTTACCACCAGCTAATTCAAGTGTATCCACTGTGAGAGTTCTTGTGCATCTCTCATCACCCAATCTTTCTAAAGAAATTACCCATATCTCCAAACTTGGGACTTGCATGACCTTCATCAACACCTGTGTGTTGGCTACCTACAATTTCAGCTTCACTTCCCCTTTGCTAATTCTTTGGCAAGGCTTACCAGCTCCTCCACCTTGGGCTGCATGGAAAGAGGCAACCGAATCTTTTATCCAAGATTCAACTTTATCCAAGAAACCTCCCAAAGCATCCTGTGCCACATCACTTGTAACATCTGCTTCTTTAGTTTCTTCATGCTGATCTTCCACAGACCAACAATATTCTTTTACGTACTCTTTCTTTCCATGGGACCTTAAGTGACCATCTGTGCTTTTCAACTCCTCCATTCTTAGCTTACTTTCATCTGCCGTTGCTCTGCTCCCACTCAATTAGAAACCCCTGAGAGTGACCTGTAACCAAACTCAAAACTTGCTCCCTACAACCTTAGCTCTGATACCACTTGTAAGGGTGCAAAACACCAGAAGCACACAGTTGATTACCAAACCAAACAACTTAATATGTAGAAATTAACTAGATTCAACAAGTGACTAGAATTCAGAATAACACAGAATATGAGAGACAATACACAACTTGTATTAATAACTTTTACAGAAAAGAATACAATAAAGAAGATGCCACTTCTTCTCCACCACCTCTTCAGAGGTTTCCCACACCTCAAGTGAACAGTAATTCTTTCCTCAAAGCTCTCTCTACTAGGTCCCAACACCCAACTCAAATATAGAGTTGGTGTTCACCTTACACCTGTGCTCCACGCACTCCACAAGTACTCAAAGTACTTCAAGTAGATCTCCCATGAACCTGCAATAATCCTGCAATTCAACAGACCATACTTATGGAAGGAACTACCTTTCCTTCCTCTTAGCTCTCCATGTACTCCATGTACATGCCAATGAGTACACACCATACTCCAAGTAGATCTTGCCTGATTCTGCTCCCTATTGTGTTGCTGTCCTATCTGATCTCCAACCTATAGATCAATAACGGTTCTATACACCTATGAACCTTGACCTTGCACACACACACACACACCTGCAGATCAATGATCTTACTTACCATGTAGATCTCCTATAAGGGCCATGCTCACCTAATGACCAAGATCATACATACCTGAAGAATCTAGCTGACTCTCCAATCCAGCACTCACACACCTGGTACTGTGGCACTAGGAGGAATGCACCATTGCTCTACCTCACACACCAAAGGAGCTTATAATTATGCTCTCTTACTCCCTAGCACTAATTTACAATACAACCATGAGTCTATTATATAGATCTCATCCAAACAATAATTAGACACCTAGTACAATAATTAGATTTGTAGCTCTCAGTCTATATTTAGCACTAAGCATGCAAACACTTGGTTTTTCAACCAACTGCCCATAATAAACTTGCATTCAAATGACACAGGTGACCAACGCCGGTCCTTGTCTGCCTTGGGGTCGCTGACGCTGACCGATATCTGACCGACGTCGGTTGCTTCCTGTCTCCTTCCTGCAGGCGTCGGTTGGCCTGACCGACGCCGGTGTCTATGGCACTTAGCAACCCTTCTACACCCTCCTCCATGTCTGCATCAGTGAAGCTTTTAGCTCCACAACTTGACATTTAAGGCTCAAGGTTCCTCATTATATTATTAGGAAATGAGTCCTCTATAATAATAATTATGAGGGCATATATTTAAGATGTGTATCATGTGGAGAAGCTTAGGAGATGTTGGAAAATATACATCAGAATATTGGTAGTGGCAATATAATATCCTATAAAATACTTATAATGGGTTATTATTGGCTAATGGTCTTTAAGTATTGTCATTATCATGTGAGGATGTGTCATGAATACTAGGTTTTCACAAAAATGAAGCTCCATGAATTAATATTGCTACAACATGTGATTGAAGGTAGGTCATTCACCCAATGGGGCTTGGATTTCATTGGTGCAATGAACATAAATTCCTTAATTGGGCATAATTTTATATTTAGTACCATAGATTATTATACTAGATAGACTGAGGTATCATCCACTAATAAATCAATAGCCCAAAATGTGATCAATTTTATTGAATAACATATCACAATCAGGTTTGACATGCCTATCTCTTTGGTTTATGATAATGTGCTAGTGTTTTAATTAGCTAAGTTCATTGAATGGGCCCATGATCATAAGATTACAATTAGATAATCCTCTAATCACTACCTATAATGGAATTTATTGACTAAGTCAATCAATAATAATCCCATAGATGCTATCAAGAATTTAGCTATAGATAAACCCAGGGAGTGGCATCTTTTACTAAAATTTACACTATGGGTGGACCAAACTTGTTACAAAGAGTCCTTTAAATCCTCACCATATATACTATTTTATGGGAAACATATAGTGTTTCCAATCATGTTAAAACTACCAACATATGAGTTTATGTAAAAATACATGCATCCCAATGACAAAATAGAGTCTAGATTTCTAGATATCATTGAAATGGAAGACTCTAGGAATAAAGCATTGCAAAAATTTAGAAAACATATATATGTGGTTAAGAGATGGTTCATCAAGAGATAAAAATTCAAAGCATTAAAGACTTCTCACTTGGTGCTGATATGGGACAAATCCATGAAAAAAAGGAATGCATGGCAAGTTTACCCCACTATGGATAGGGTCATATCAGATCTTTGAGATCTTGGGTAATAAATTCTTTCCATTTAAAATATCTTCAAGGTAACAATTTGACATATCTAGTTAATGGATAGTTCTTGAATCATTACTTCATGGCTACCCCATCTGTAGAGGTCTTTGAGTAATGACAAATATTCTAGTAGAGGTAGGAGTAGGTTATATTTATTTATTATTTAGCTTCCTAGTTTTAGTGATTTTCTTTTATTAGATTAGTTCATGTTTTTTATATTAACCTTTTATTTATAGTAGTTTTCCTTCTTTCTAGGGCAATTTTATTTATATTTCATGGTAGTCTAAGTTGGTCAATCTTAGTATAATCAAATGATAGTTTG
The DNA here is from genome assembly GCA_037957365.1 of Torreya grandis. NCBI lineage: Eukaryota > Viridiplantae > Streptophyta > Pinopsida > Cupressales > Taxaceae > Torreya > Torreya grandis. The sequence goes on along the minus strand of JARHVA010006468.1, from coordinate 192,495 downwards.
AGGTGTTTTCAATCCAACTCAAATCAATGGGTGTTTCATACTATAGTTTAAAACTATTAACCCATGTAAGAAATGAGAGAGTTAGCCCTAAACATGTCCTAAATCTAATGATTTTATTAGGTATGTGAAAGACTTTCCCATAGTCCTATCTAAATTTAGAAAACTCCACCTAACCCTTTAGTTCAAATGCACATAAAATGCTATTACTTGATTAAGTTAATAACCATGGACATGGTCAAAATTTGACAGAAACATTTTGATTAAACCAAAACTTTACTAATACTAAGACCAACTCATGATCGTCACCTTCTTCCCTCTTTTATTTAGAAATAAAAAACAAGGAGAGAAGAAATTTTTTAAAATTAAAGGCATAATCAAAAATTATAAAATAAAATCAAAATGGGTTTAAATCCTACATGATGAAATAAATTCAATGTATCATGCATCATATAAAAAGAAGAAGAAAGAGAGAAGAGGTGATCAAAGGTATCTCTATCAGGGTTATGGATGAATGGCTAGTATTATATCAATACCTAATCTCTCTAATGTTTATGCACCTAATTACCAATCAAACTAAAACCTACATATTACCCCCATGTTTATGCCTAAAACCCTGAGACAAGAGATAAAGAACAATACTTTACACACATAGATCTAAGGTATAAGTGAAGTTATTACATTGTATACGATTATTAAGAGTATTTTTTCATTTATGATTTAATCATTTATTTCGGTATGATTTATGGTTGATATTGGGATTGTAAAACCTTGGATTATATGTTCTTGAAAACCCTAGATTATTCACCCATATGAGTTACCTTTTATTGTATTCAACACACCTACCTTGTATTTTTATTTAAAAAGTGGGGAACCCATTTATTTTTATAAGGTATGAATATTTTATGTAGGTATTTATGTGTTTATACTAATTATTATTATCTATATAAAATTAGTACTTTAAACATTGAATCACATGTTGTGATCCACTTATTTCCATTTGAAAGAACTTGTTTAAACTAATCTACTAGGTGAAAGTCAAGAATACTTGATTTGCATGGTAGGTATTCATAGAATATTTATTTAGATAATTTCCCTTTAGGAGGTTTTCATTAATAAAATTTTGGTCTTTAGAAGCTTTACATCAAAAACTTTCATTTTGAAACTTTGTCCCGATCAACAACTTTACTTTGGAAACATTTGGTCTTCAAAATATTTATTTAGATACTTTCTCTTTAGAAGGTTTTATTTCAAAAAAATTTGGTCTTCATAATCTTTAATTTAGAAATTTTCAATTGTAATCTTTGTTTCGATTGACAAATTCATTTCAAAGTCTTGATTTGAGGGCTTTTATTTAGAAGTTTTATTTTACACGATGCCTTTACTTCTAAAACTTTATGATTGACAACATTCTCTTCGATAAATTTCTCTTATAGAAGAATTTATTTTAGAAATTTCTCTTAAAAATATTTTTTTTAGTGACTTTCATTTATAATTTTTACTCTTGGAACTTTCTATGTGACAACTTCCTCCTAAACCATAATCTTTCCAAAGAGTACGTAGTCCTCAACAACCATTCCTTTAGGATAAAAATTCATAAAAAAATAATCCAAAGCACATTTTGATTTTTGAGGTATTTTAGGCCCAAAGCCAAAGTTTCACTCCCTTGAGTAGACCATATAATGATAATTTATAAAAGAGAAAGGAAACACTGAAGCACACTGAATAAGCAAGCATCTTATGTGGCATGTACACTAGGATTAGGTGGTCAAGTTAAAATCAAATTAAGGTGATGAGCTTGTAGACATTATCATTTAATGGCACATGAACTAGAAATGAATGCAAAAATATATATCATCGAGCTCTCAAGTAAGTTTATCTCATTCAATTTTCAAGAGCTCGAATAAAATTAAGGCTTTTGCAATCTCAAAAGCCCTAGTTATGACCAAGATAACTTTCAACTCATGTAATTTAATTGAGTATCCAACATTTTAGAAAATTTAAAGCATTATAACATCCATAAAACAACCAAATCATCTTCATCTAGGTCATATAAGGGACCCTCAACACTCTCCAATTTTTTCATTAGGGACTCTACTGAGTATTTCTACATGAATTTTGATGCAACTATGTTTGATGGCATTTATCTTGATTAATCAGCATTATGGGAGGTCATAGAGAAAATGGATTCATTTGAATTTGAATATTACAGAATGATTGAGGAGAAATAGATAGTAAAGGACCTACTCATATTCAAATGACAAGAATTTCACTACATAATTTCTAAGTTAGAGGTTATTCCATGTATATAATTGCTATGAGGACTCTTATTTGAGTGAAGAATAGTAGACAATGGTTACCTCCACTACATCAACAATAATATAGTCATTTCATACTTCTCAAAGGAATCATTCATGTGGTATTTGAGTCTCCCTATCCCAAATATCAAATTTTATTTGCATGTTGTAGTATCCTAGAAGAAGGACAACAATGTGGAGGAAACACTAAGAAGGTGTATTCTCTAAAGTGAGACATTCATTGTAAAGGAACATGTTAAGAATCCCATCCATATCACATGAATCAAGATGGTGATTTACATAGGCATGGCATTATTGAATCAACTCTTAGGCCATGCATGTGTCCACTTCCTACATCTAGAATGGGTTCCCCTACTCGACCTACTCAGTACTTTAGAGTGCACCTATGCATTTGGGGAAATAATTAGTGCCTACCTACAAGAAAAAATTATACATAAAGATAGGAGGCCACATGGGGAGACTTTTATATGATGTCTTACCTATTAGATGTAGTCATGGGAATAATATATAGGTACAATGGAGTTCTATGGAGTCCCAACCTAGATGTTATCAAAAATCAAATATGTGACTATTACATATACTCATATGTCAATAACATCACCAAAATTGTAGAGGACCTCTAGCCTTAGGTCTGGATGGCCATTCATAGTTATCCTCTATCTAGGATTTCACCAAACATTACCAAAACACATGCCAATATTAGAGACTACTAGCTCTACCTTGACTAAATTGTCATCATGGTTATTAGCCATAAGGTGGATTGTATTTATATTTCTATGTTTTTTATTGATAAGGTAGTTGAATAAGATATTTTATTATAGATATGAAATAGTACAGACAAGGAGCTAACAAAAAATAATAAATCTACCATCCACATCTCCCATATGACTATTGGGAAGATGTAGTACACCATAAGGAAGAAATTTAGGGAATCTATAAATGCAAGGAGAGAATAAGAATTATCCATTCTCCCCCATAAATATTGGGACCCCCATGGTAAATTCCAATTAAATATCTAGACCCTTGGCCTCTCATATAAACATAAACCATTTGATCATGATTTTTTATTTTTGAATGCCAAGGATGATGAGGAAGTGAAAGAAAAAGTAGTGATAATAGGATTAAATAAAGACTTATTAATGGTAATACAAGTTAAACCCTATCTGACACTCAACTAATAAAAATTATGGATCCCACCACCATGAGGTTGGAGATCCTCTGACTTCAAGAGTGGTAGGCCATATCAACAAACAATAGACTAGGGATAAGATCCTCAAGGTCCACCCATGGCTCAAGAACAACAAAAAAATAAATAATACTTGGTATGTGAATCATCACTTGATAAAGGATATTAAAAATTAAAAAATCAAAAATAAATACCTACCCCTACATAAGATAAAGAGAAACAAACTCCTCTAGTTCAAGCATCAACTTTAAACTAAGGAAGGTTAAGATAGAGCTAGTAGTGGAGATGACTCAAGAAAAGGACAACATAAAAAGGGAAGAGATAGGGATCATTGACATGGATTATTTTGATGAATATTAATTAAAATATTAAATATCCCTAACATCCAACATGACTACCCATCCTATTTCTTAATAGTTGTTTGTTCCATAAGCTAGGAGAACCACACAATGTTATAAAATTAAACCAAAGGGGATAGACCTCAGAACCCATCCATGGAATTACTCAAGGAGGAAAAACATTCACTATAATTTGATCCAACATATTAAGTAGATGAGGAGGAATTACATCAAGCCAAGTTCTTAAGCTTGAAAGCACTAAAATCAAAGACACATCTCACAAACAAATCATCTGATAAGGGTCATATTTTCACATCCTCCTTAGGCCTTTTTGTTTTAATGTCATTACAAGTTGTTTCTACCATCCCTAATCCAATTATTTCCACATTTATTCTTATGTAAGTACTTTATATTAGTCTTCTTTTCATGTAATCAACCACTACTCTACCTATTTCCACTCCACCTCCTTCAGCTCCACTACTATAGTTACTATTCCTTCTATTTCTATCCCTTCAACCATAAATCTTTCTATCCCAACCATTATCAAACCCATCACTTGTTTTTTATCTTCCTCTACAAAATTGGGTTGACCTCTACCTTCTTTAACACTAGTCTCAACCACAATAGTAGTGATAACCAAGAGGGCTCTAATACATCAACCATTATATGTTGTGAACCCAATGCCATAATTTGGGGACATAGACTGATCTAAAATAATTTGGCCCTTAATGCCAAAACCCTCTTCTAAACTTGAACATGAACTTGAGGAGAAAACATAAGTAGAAGCTTAACTATCATATCCTTTGAATATCACTCTTCCATATTGGGCCAAGGAGTTAGGACCTTTAACCTCTAATATACCCAATTTTAAGATTATTGAGCTTCCCATGATATTCTAACTTTTTAACAAAGCTATAACATCAGTCCATAGGGTCAAAAAGGGGAAATATTTAGGATAGTTTTGGTATGGGTATCACTTTAAAGAAAAGGAATGAATTTTATCCTCTTTCAAAGAGGTAGAATAATAAAAAGGGTGAGTCCCCATACGTTGAGGACATCAAGTCCTATATGGAGACCCATACTAAGGTAATTCTAGATATACATGAGGGAACAAAATGATCTAGAAAATAGATAGAAAAAGAGTTAGAAACTCTCAAAGAGAAATAACATATGATACCAGTCCCCCATGTTATTGAACATGATTAAAAAAATGTGGAACTTAGATCATATGATATTTTAGATTCAATTCATTCTATGAGAGTCAATTTGTATTTGCATGTGAATTTGATAACCAAATTATTTATGCCTTCTTAGAGAATATGAGAATAAAGTAAACTTATTGGTATTGTACACCCCTAATAAGGAATTCAACCACTTAGACTTGATCACCTATTTAGAGGCATCTAATGCATTAAATTTAGACCTAATAAAAACATAGGAGTCCCAATATTGGGTGTCATATTCTAAATCTATAGTAAATAATCTATTCAAACAAGAAAATAAAGTAGAGTAAATTTTGGTTGAGCTTGAATTAACCAGAGTATAAGATAATATAAGGGAGTTGGGTATATTGAGCCACTTTTGATCAGAAGATTTAGCAAGTCTGGTATAGTTTCAAATAGATTTTATAAAGATTAATCCTAGAGGACATTTAATCCAAGTTGATCACAATGAGTAGAAATGCGTTAGAGGTATAAGTCTTTTGGGTTGGGTTTTGATCCACCAAGATAAAACATATAAGATTGATGGAATAAATGGGCAAGGTGAAAATACCCCATATTATTAGAGTGAACATTATTCACACTAAACATGTGAATGAATACAAATATTACTAAGATTTAGATGAAAATAAGAAAGAAACATCAACACCACTTGCTAGTTCTGCTCCTCAGACCCCCACCTATAGTGTTAATAACAACATTGCTTTCAACTACAATACCTTTTGGCTTAAAAATTACATAAATTCCACCTCATAGCTTAGTTTCCATGGTAACTCAAGTTAAATCAATGAGTTTATCACCAAGTACAACTCTAATCACCACACCTACAACATTAATCACAACTATAGTTTAAATAATAGTTTTGAGAAATATCAAGCAAGAGAAGATTTAGCACAAAGATAAAGGCTAATTTTGTATAATTTTGCATGTAATAGTTATTAATAAATATTTAAGTCCCAGATAAATCTAGGTTATAATTAAATAAACTATTTTTATTATCATGCACACATTTCATGTCTAAATTATCTATAAGTTATGACATATAATTGAGAATTATCATATAGTCTTTTAGGATGTAATCAAAGTTTTCTAAATTTAGGGGATGAGGAAACCCTTTCCCCAAGTTAAATATATAAATGTATAACCCTCTTATCAAAGGGTAAAATTTTTGGTTGAATATACAAAAATATATATACAAATTGATTATCATGCAACTGTGTTTGTTATTTCTTCTTCCCTCTTTGTGTTAATGAATTTCAAGTTTCTTTATCTATATTAATTCAATAATTTTGAAGTGTGCTAATGTTATAGATGAATCTAATTATTTAATTAATGAATATTAATATTAGATGTTAAATAAAAATTGAATATTGATTGGTTTAATTGATTTAATTAATGGGAAAAAGTTGAATTGATAATCCAAGGTGTATATAGGTATCTCTTTTGATATAATCTTCTAGGTGTGGGTTATAGCTACCCTAGATAACTTCCTAGTTCAAAATATAATCTCTTATAAAAGGGTGTGTAAGAGGATCCATAATAAAAGAAACCTTCAATTGAGATCATTGATCATCTATATTCATTATCCCATACTACTTACCATGCTTGTTTGTGAGTGTGAAAAAGATACAAATAGCAAACACTGGTCATGGAGATACTTTTCCACTAAAGGACCAACCTTAGAAGTTATATTTCAAGAACATCGAACCATTTTTTTTACCTTAACCTTATTTTCTTTTTTATTTTAATTGAGATATGCCTACCATATGTTAATTATCCACCCATCCAACTTGCATAGTGATTACCCTTTTTAATAGATTCCATGCATCTATCCACAAGACCTAGTTAAATAACCCACAAGCTCAGCATATTATTCCATCACCTAGTTGTTTTAATTACATACCTACAACTCATGCACTAGAGTGGAACCCTATTTCATAGATATCCTAAAATGTTAGAGGATACCTCATTTATACTTTTTGGGGTCTACATAAAACCCACATCAACAAGACATGCAAATTGTAATGTGTAGTTTAAAAGCAATTTGAATCATGCCTTTTTTACATTCTAAAATTTTTATCTAAAATACATTTAAATAAAGGAATGTTAATTCTCTAAATATTTTGGTTCTCATAAATTCACTTTCGTCTTATATTTTCAGCCCTATAAAAAAAACCTTCTCAATTGACCAATTAATATAACCATTTATAGTGATAACCTTAGTGAGGTGATCTTTATTTGGCTTACGGTGTTTATGATAAAAAAAATGATATCCCTTATTTCTAAATAGTCAAGGACCATAAATTTTTAGTGAGGATGATGATGGGAACCTATATATATGTGTGTGTGTGTGTGTGTATGTGTGTGTGTGTGTATATATATGTATGTATATATATATGTCTATATATGTATATATATATGTATATATATATATATGTGTGTGTATATATATGTGTATATATATATGTGTATATATATATATGAGTCAATTTTATATAAACCTCATGAGATAGCTAACCATCTTATTTCTTAGTGATCATGGCATCTAGGAAGGAGAGTTTGTTATTATCTTATTTCTCTATGGTAAATTACATATCTTCATTTTTTTAATTTAAATGTTTTACAAACATTTTTATATATTCTTCTCCATCTAACCATTTAGTGTTAGTTTCAACAATAAATATATCCTACCAACCTCTTTTTAAAGGAGATGATTCTAAATCTTCCTTTTAAAAATGTTCCATAAATAAATTAGCCACTACAGGTGATAATGGTGATCCCATGGAGACTCCATTTATTTGATCATAGATATCACCTTTGAAAGTGAAGAATGTAGAGTGTAAAAATAATTTTACAAGTTCTAAAATTTTGGAATCATTGACACCATGTGTATAGAAATAATATTTTTAGACTTTTATTGCTTACTGATGTTATTTATCTTATAGGAACCCATCAAGTCTCAATATCTCTAAGTGCACACCTTAAGGGGTACATTAGGAAAGGGGTGGCTATACCATTGGTGCTTTGTAGGATTTTTTCCTTTTTTCCACTTGTTATCTATAAACTTGTCTCTTAAAAACCATATCCCTAAGATTATTCTTCTCTATTGCACACTACTAAATCATTTCCAACCTTTTATCACCCTTTTCATAGCCTTAACCCCGTTTTGACTATTTACAATACTAGGTCAATTAGGTTTACCTTATACTATTTTGGGTAAAATTCATTTAGGGTCTAGGTCAGCTCTTGGCTGACCTAACCCATGACCTAGTGAGTTTTTGTCCATAACAATACTAGGTCGACTGGGTTGACCCTATCAACTAAATATTTTAGAAGGGATTAGAGTTAAATACACCTATATATACAAAATCATTTATCAAATTTTTACATAAGAGAAGTAAGAGTTATTGCACTTATGTTTATCCACCATTCTAATTGAGGAACATGCTTGCAATTTCATACTTTTTTTAGAGATATATAACTTGTCTTATGGATAATTTTTTTGATGCATTTATAGCTTGTGTAGCCTAGAGATGATATATTCTTATCATCCTTACGTACCATAATAACCTCTTGTGAAGCACCTTATCTAAGGGAGAGATTGAGGTTAAATGGGTCTATGTTCAAGGTAAGTATTCCTAACTTTGTTCTTCCTTTGTAAGAGTACATAGATATGCATTTGTACTTATCTTCCATGGATTAGGATTTTGTATACATTGACATGAGTATGTCTTCCATGCATGTTTAATTTTTTTGTCTATTACCCCCATTTTCTGCCACAAGCTTCAATGAGCACTAAATTATACTTCATTTCACTTGTTATTAGTTTAGTGAATATGAAAACATAAGGATTAGTTAGGTTTATTTCATGATTATGATTGATTTATGGCTTTTAAACCCTCCCTAAAATTATTTATTATGGTAAGAGATCTCCTAATTGGGCCTAATAGATCCCCATATTGGTCATATTCCTAATTATCTAATGCATTACCAATCAAAATTGTAAGTTTGATCTATCTTCTCCAAGTTGGGATTGATTTATATACATGATGAATTTATAATTGCATACATTATGGAGAACCCAACATGAATCTAACCCTTACAAGTTTTATTTCTTGTTTTTCATTATTTTATCATTTTATTTAGTATATTTCTATATTTATGATAATAGGTCAATAGTGTTAGAATCATTTATAAATTTTATGTATAGGTTTAACACACAATCGTATCAAAATGATTCTATTCTATTTGTGTTGATCTTCATCAAATATAGGCTACTACACTAAACAGGCTGATATAGTATAGGTTTTCACTTTGAGACAGGCCACTAGGTCAACCCAATCAACATAGTACACTTCTAAACTTATAGAAACATACTATATTGACACTACCAATATAATATTCTTCATAGGTTTTGAAAATTAGGGAATTTCAAAATTAGGTCAACCCAATCAACATAGTTTGGTATAATTTGTAAGTAAAAATCAGATCATTTTAATACCAATCTCACTTTCTTCTATATTTTCAAACCCATCAAGGTACCTTTATCTTTTCCTATATCATTTCTATTATTTATTAGAGTTCTATTTTTCATAGTTTGTAGTCTTTAAAATTTCCCTTATACAAAAAATGATGTCTACCCCATAGACCTAGCTCTGTATTTTGTCTTCTATCTAAAAGACTAGGTGGACACTATTGACATAGTTCCTAATAGACACTTGCTTTAGCAGTATGATGGCAACACTATCGACTCTATACTATAATATCTACATATACTATCATCTAAACTAACACTATACTATGTTTCAAAGTTAGAATTAACATTTATTTGATAGTAATTACTTCACACTTTCACTTTTAGTTTCTTGCATTCTTAGAATACATCATATAGTCTAATTAGGTGGTTTTTCAATATACCATTTAGTTTCAATATTTTTCTCTTTATTACACACACTACCAAATCCCATAATTCTAAAACACATTTAAATAATTGTCTACCCAAGGCCTACCTACTTGGATTTAATCACCAAGGGGAAAGCCTACTTGATTTTCTATCCAAGTATACACAAAAGGTTAATGGAATTTATTGGAAAATCACTCTACACCCTTATCACTTTGGTATGTGAAGTGAAGAGGTGGGCCCTAATACCAAGCCATTACTATTGCCAACATAGATCCCTTTCAACCTAAACATCCTAAAACCATCCATATATTTCTTTCTATTTCCTTAATTAAAGATAAATTCCCTATCAAACTTAAAATCATACTCTAATAGTCAAAAAAACATTTAGGATAACCACTTAATTATAATTTGCTTTCCAAGTTGACTGTTTGTTCTTTGCTCATTGTATGTTTTATTACAAAAATTTGCATTGGATAGCATTAGTGAAAGGTTTTATGTTGCGTACCTTAATTGGATCATCATCAGTAACCTAATTGATTATGTGTTTCCTTTCATTTATTGATTTCAAAATTACTTGAAATTTTTTTATTGTTTCATTACACTATCTTCTATTCAACACAGTCTCTTATAGATTATTTATTTCCCCTGCCTTTAGTACTAGGATGACCTTGTTGACATAGCATTCTTTTCTACCCCTCAATATATAGTGATAAGTTGACCATGTTGATTTTGTATCCTTATATTCCTATTTTTTATCCTAGGTTATAGAATTAGGTCAACCCTTTCAACTCTATATCATTATTTTCTCAAATTTTAGACCCTATTTTCACTACTAGGTTAACCAAGTCAACTCTGTACTATTACCTATCCCTTATTATTTCCTTATTTTTACATCACTTTTGCTTTATCTATTCCTTCTCCCTCATCATGAACTTATTATTTTAAGACAACATTGAGTTAAATTTAATGGATATGATGAATCTTACCAACCCTCATAGGGTCTTCCATAAGTAGACTATGGATCTTCTTTTGGATGAGATTAATGTTCATATATCCACTCACACAACAAACTATGGGACCCCTACTCATTCCTCTTCACTTAATAATACTCTTTTCTCACTTAAATATCAACCCAAATTAGAGTATACACATTACATTATCTTCTTCATCTCTAAATTTCCTCAACATCGAGGAAAGAACCCTTCTACCATTTACCTTCTCATGATTAGTGGTCAAGATGAAGAACCTCATTCACCTTCTCCCACATTATCACATGGATTTTATGATGCTAACTTATTTCATTCTCAACTTCTTCCCTCTATTTTAACCCCTTCTCATACCATGACTTCTTATTTTATTTCATCTACCTCTATGCCTAGTGTATTCACTAAAATGGTGTGTTTCACATCTATTGGGCCTCTTCCAAGACCCAACCTCCTTAATTATTCCACTAGTGCATTGTTTACTACCCATGGTAGCCATGCATCTAATTTTGTTTCTTCTCATCCATTTACTAGTCCATATTTTACCAAATAAGCATTTTTTCCACTAATGCCTCACATTCTAACATCTCTTCTCAAATTTATACTAACACCCATAGTGGCATCCAAACTACTACTTCTTATTATAATGCTTCAAACAATGCCAATAATTCAAATCAAACCCAACAACTCTTGTTACAAATTTTTAATCAAATGAATACTTTTCAAGCTAATAATGTAAATCAAATGATGAAAATGGAAAACCACCTAATCCATATTCAAACCCACCCTCAACATATGTCACGGGGCATGTATAATCTAAATTTTCCCCACCTCCTCTTCTTTATTCCCATGGTAATCTTATCCCTCAACCTCCTCTTGTCAACAAGACAGTCAAGAATCTTCAAAATCAGCCTCTTACATCTCAAATTGTTAATATCAATATAATAGTTATCTCCCCTACCATTTCTTACAATGGGTAAATTGATCCTAATCTTCATCTAAAAACATTTATAAATATATATAAATACTAGGTCAAATTAAATACCTTTGCCACTACCAAGCTATTGGCTAAAAATCTCATGGATGATGCTTTATATTAGTAAAACCAACTTAAAATTAATTCTATTACTAGTTTGGAAGATTTAGTAAATAATCTAGTCCAATATTTCCAAAATAGTGATCTTTTTGACAATACCTTGGCCCATTTTATCAATTATAAGCAAATTAAAACTAAAACTGCCCAAGCTTTTATTAAATGATGGAAAACATTGTCCAAAAAATGTGAACATAACATATCTAATGATAATTTTTTCCATTTCTTTACCAATTCCCTTTTTTCCAAGCTGTAATATCAGGTATGGACTCTCTCTCCTCATACTTTGGAGGAGACTATTGAAAAAACTAAATGTCAAGATTTCATTATGCATCAATTCAAGCCATCCCAACTTTCTACAGGTAATTGTATATTACTCAAGAACAAGAATCATCATGTTACCAATGATGGTGTCATGGACTCTTATGACACCATTCAAACTATTCAAGCTATTATT
>JARHVA010006468.1:147500-175000 GCA_037957365.1 Torreya grandis | reverse complement strand
ATAGTGACAATTATCCATGTTTATAGAGATAAGATAGCAAACAATAATGAAAAGGGAACAAGAGAATCTTTAATAAATAAAATAAATAATAAAAATAAGTCAATGAAAAATAATAAATCCATAAACAAACATAAATGACATTATAAGAAATATAAAGTGCAAAATCAAATTCACCATGTAAGATATATAATACTTTGACATAATGTCAAATTATATAACAAATATATAAGTATAAAGCTATAAGGTCATATTTACCTAACTCATTTAAGTAAGTTGGAGAATAATCTTGGATAACACAAAATGTACAAGATAATAGAGGTGTGTAGATAGGTTAAGGATTAATAAAAGTAACCACCCTTCACATATTAGTCATATGAACCACATTCTCTTTAGGAGGTTGGTCAATCAGAATTTCTACATTATTGGTAGAAGGGGTGGGCTTGTCTTGGGTATCTTAGTGATTTGGAAGAAGATATTTATAGATGGCCAAATGAGTATTAACTTGATTTAAAGCTTGAGATTTAGTATTTGTTTCATGGGATTTGAAAGTAATGTCATAGGCTTAATGGCATTTTCAAATGATAGAATCATGGTCAAAATTGGGACCAAGAAGAAAATATATAGAAAAATTATGAAGCTACCTACATGTCTCATGAGAGTGATCTCAACTATCATAAAACTAATAAAATTTATTAGGAACATACCAATATTTATTAGGATGAGTGGGATCAAGTTCTTGTGAGAGAGCCCTAAGTACACATTTTATTAATTCTACTAAGGATAAATGTTTGTGAGCATTGATGGTATTAGGTGAAGATAAATGAGGATTGGTGAATTGACTATAAGAGGGAGCTAGTTATAAAGATTGGTTAGTAACAATAGCTTGAATAGTGTGAATGGTGTCATAAGAGTCCATGACACCATCATTGGTAACATGATGATTCTTGTTATTGAGTAATATACAATTACCTGTAGAAACTTGGGATGGCTTGAATTGGTGCATAAGGAAATCTTGACATTTAGTTTATTCAATAGTATCCTCCAAAGTATGAGGAGAGAGAGTCCATACCTGATATTACAACTTGGGAAAAAGAGAATTGGTAAAGAAATGGAAAAGATTATCATTAGACATGTTATGTTCACATTTTTGAGACAATGTTTTCCATCATTTATTAAAATCTTGGGCAGTTTTAGTTTTAATTTGCTTATTATTGATAAAATGGGCCAAAGTATTCTCAGAAAGATCACTAGTTTGGATATCTTGGACTAGATTATTTACTAAATCTTCCAAACTAGTAATAGAATTAATTTTAAGTTGGTTTTCCTAATCTAAAGAATCATCCATGAGAGTTTTAGCCAATATCTTGGTAGTGGCAAAGGTATTTATTTTGACCTAGTATTTATATAGATTTCCAAATGTTTTTAGATGAAGATTAGGATTAATTTACCCATTGTAAGAAATGGTAGGGGAGATAACTATTATATTAATATTAGCAATTTGAGATGTAAGAGGCTGATTTTCAAGATTCTTGATTGTCTTGTTGACAAGAGGAGGTTGAGGGATAAGATTACCATGGGAATAAAGAAGAGGAGGTGGGGAAAATTTAGATTATACATGCCCCATGACATATGTTGAGGGTGGGTTTGAATATGGATTAGGTGGTTTTCCATTTTCATCATTTGATTTACATTATTAGCTTGAAAACTATTCATTTGATTAAAAATTTGTAACAAGAGTTGTTGGGTTTGATTTGAATTATTGGCATTGTTTGAAGCATTATAATAAGAAGTAGTAGTTTGGATGCCACTATGGGTGTTAGTAGGATTTTGAGAAGAGATGTTAGAATGTGAGGCATTAGTGGCAAAAATTGCTTATGTGGTAAAATATGGACTAGTAAAGGGATGAGAAGAATAAAAATTAGATGCATGGGTACCATGGGTAGTAAACAATGCACTAGTGGAATAATTAAGGAGGTTGGGTCTTGGAAGAGGCCCACTAAATGTGGAACACACCATTTTAGTGAATACACTAGGCATAGAGGTAGATGAAATCAAATAAGAATAAGTCATGGTATGAGAAGGGGTCGAAATAGAGGGAAGAGGCTGAGAATAAAATAATTTAGCATCATAAAATCCATGTGATAATGTGGGAGAAGGTGAATGAGGTTCTTCATCTTGACCACTAATCATGAGATGGTAAATGGTAGAAGGGTGCTTTCCTCGATGTTGAGGAAATTTAGAGATAAAGAAGATAATGTAAAGTGTATACTCTAATTTAGGTTGATATTCAAGTGAGAAAAGAGTATTATTAAGTGAAGAGGAATGAGTAGGGGTCCCATAGTTTGTTGTGTGAGTGGCTATATGAACATTACTCTCATCTAAAAGAGGATCCATAGTCTACTTATGGAAGACTCTATGAGGGTTGGTAAGATTCATCATATCCATTAAATTTAACTTAGTGTTGTCTTAAAATAATAAGTTCATGATGAGGGAGAAGGAATAGATAAGGCAAAAGTGATGTAAAAATAAGGAAACAGGAAGGGATAGGTAAGAGTACAGAGTTGACTTGGTTAACCTAGGAATGAAAATAGGGTCTAAAATTTGAGATAACAATGATACAGAGTTGAAAGGGTTGACCTAATTCTATAACCTAGGACAAATAAAAGGAATATAAGGATACAAAATCAATATGGTCAACTTAGTACTATATCTTGAGGGGTAGAAAAGAATTTTATGTTGACAAGGTCAACCTAGTAATATAGGCAAGGGAAATAAATAATATATAAGAGACTGTGTTGAATAGAAGATAGTGTAATGAAACAATAAAAAAATTTCAAGTAATTTTGAAAGCAATAAATGAAAGGAAACACATAATCAATTAGGTCACTGATGATGATCCAATTAAGGCACACAACACAAAACCTTGCACTAATGCTATCCAATGCAAATTTTTGCAATAAAACATACAATGAGCAAGGAACAAGTAGTCAACTTGGAAAGTAAATTCTAATTAAGTGGTTATCCTAAATGTTTCTTGACTATTAGAGTATTATTTTAAGTGTGATAGGGAAGTTATCTTTAAGTAAGGAAGGAAAAATAAATTTATGGATGGTTTTAGGATGTTTAGGCTGAAAGGGATCTATGTTGGCTATGGCAATGGCTTGGTATTAGGGCCAACCTCTTCACTTCACATACCAAAGTGATAAGGGTCTCGGGTGATTTTCCAATATATGCCATTAACCATGTGTGTATACTTGGATAGAAAACCAAGTAGGCTTTCCCCTTGGTGATCAAATCCAAGTAGGTAGGCCTTGGGTAGACAATTATTTAAATGTGTTTTAGAATTATGGGATTTGGTAGTGTGTGCAATAAAGAGAAAAATATTGAAACTAAATGGCATATTTAAAAACCACCTAATTAGACTATATGATGTATTCTAAGAATGCAAGAAACTAAAAGTGAAAGTGTGAAGTAATTACTATCAAATAAATGTTAATTCTAACTTTGAAACATAGTATAGTGTTAGTTTAGATGATAGTATATGTAGATATTATAGTATAGAGTCGATAGTGTTGCTATTATACTGCTAAAGCATGTGTCTATTAAGAACTATGTCAATACTGTCCACCTAGTCTTTTAGATAGAAGACAAAATACAGTAGTAGGTCTATGGGGTAGACATCATTTTTTGTATAAGGGAAATTTTAAAGACTAAAAACTATGAAAAATAGAACTCTAATAAATAATAGAAATGATATAGAAAAAGAGAAATGAACCTTGGTGGATTTGAAAATATAGAAGAAATTGAGATTGGTATTGAAATGACCTGATTTTTACTTAAAAATTATACCAAACTATGTTGATTGGGTTGACTTAATTTTGTAATTCCTTATTTTTCAAAACCTATGAAGAATATTATACTAGTAGTGTCAATATAGTATGTTTCTGTAAGTCTAGAAGTGTATTATGTTGATTGGGTTGACCTAGTAGCCTGTCTCAAAGTGAAAACCTATACTATATAGACCTTTTCAATGTAGTAGCCTATATTTGATGAAGATAAAAACAAATAGAATAGAATCATTTTGATATGATTATGTGTTAAACCTATACATAAAATTTATAAATGATTCTAACACTATTGACCTATTATCATAAATAGAGAAATATACTAAATAAAAATGATAAAATAATGAAAAACATGAAATAAAAATTGTAAGGGTTAGATTCACATTGGGTTCTCCATAATGTATGCAATTATAAATGCATCATGTATATAAATCAATCCCAACTTGGAGAAGATAGATCAAACTTACAATTTTGATTGGTAATGCATTAGATAATTAGGAATGTGACCAATTTGGGGATCTGTTAGGCCCAATTAGAAGATCTCTTACCATAATAAATAATGTTAGGGAGGGTTTAAAAGCCTTAAATCAATCATAATCATGAAATAAACCTAACTAATCCCTATGTTTTCATATTCACTAAACTAATAACAAGTGAAATGAAGTATAATCTAGTGCTCATTGAAGCTTGTGGCAAAAAATGGGGGTAATAAACAAAAAACTAAACATATGTGGAAGACATAGTCATGTCAATGTATAAAAAATCCTAATCCATGGAAGATAAGTACAAATGCATATCTATGTATTCTTACAAAGGAAGAACAAAGTTAGGAATACTTACCTTGAATATAAACCCATTTAAACTTAATCTCTCCCTTAGATAAGGTGATTCACAAGAGGTTATTATGGTACATAAATATGATAATAATATATCAGCTCTAGGCTACACAACCTATACATTCATCCAAAAAAATTCTCCATAAGACAAGTTCTATATCTCTAAAAAAATTATGAAATTGTAAGCATGTTCCTCAAGTAGAATGGTGGATAAACATAAGTGCAATAACTCTTACTTCTTCTCTTATCTTAAAAATTGATAAATTATTATATATATAGGTGTATTTAACCCTAATCCCTTCTAAAATATTCAGTTGATAGGGTCAACCCAGTCGACCTAGTATTGTTATGGACAAAAATTCACTAGGTCATGGGCTAGGTCAGCCAAGAGCTGAACTAAACCCTAAATGAATTTTACCCAAAATAGTACAAGGTCAACCTAGTTGACCTTGTATTTTAAATATTCAAAATGGGGTTAAGGATAGGAAAAGGGTGATAAAAGGTGGGAAATGATTTAGGAGTGTACAATAGAGAAGAATAATATTAGGGATATGGTTTTTACGAGACAAGTGTATAGATAACAAGTGGAAAAAGGGAAAAAATCCTACAAAGTACCAATGGTATAGCAAACACTTTCCTAATGTACCCCTTAATGTGTGCACTTAGAGAGATTGAGACTTGATGGGTTACTATAAGATAAATAACACTAGTAAGCAATAAAAGTTTGAAAATATTATTTTTATACACATGGTGTCACTAATTCCAAAATTTTAGAACTTGTAAAATTATTTTTACACTCTAAATTCTTCACTTTCAAAGGTGATATATATGATTAAATAAATGGAGTCTCCATGGGATCACCATTATCACCTATAGTGGCTAATTTGTTTATGGAACATTTTTAAGAGGAAGATTTATAATCATATCCTTTAAAAAGAGGTTGTTAGGATAGATTTATTGTTGAAACTAACACTAAATGGTTAGATGGAGAAGAAGATATAAATTTTTTTCTAAAACATTTAAATTAAGAAAATGAAGATATGAAATTTACCATAGAGAAAGAATAGAATAACAAACTCCCCTTCCTAGATGCCATGATCACTAAAAAATAAGATGGTTAGCTATCCCATGAGGTTTATATAAAATTGACTCTATATATATATATATATATATATATATATATTGAAGTAGGTTCTCATCATCATACTCACTAGAAATTTATGGTCCTTGACTATTTAGAAATAAGGGATATCAAATTTTTTATCATAAACACCGTAAGCCAAATAAAGATCACCTCACTAAGGTTATCACTATAAATGGTTATATTAATTGGTAAATTGAGAACGTTTTTTTTATAGGGTTAAAAATATAATACCAAATTGAATTTATGCAAACCAAAATATTTAGATAATTAACATTCCTTTATTTAAATGTATTTTAGATAAAAATTTTAGAATGTAAAAAAGGCATGATTCAAATTGCTTTTAAACTACACATTACTATTTGTACCTCTTGTTGATGTGGGTTTTATGTAGACCCCAAAAAGTATAAATGAGTTATCTTATAAAATTTTAGGATATCTATGAAATAAGGTTCCACTCTAGTGCATGAGTTGTAGGTATGTAATTAAAAAAACTAGGTGATGGAATAAGACGTTGAGCTTGTGGGTTATTTAACCAGGTATTGTGGATAGATACATTGAATCTATTAAAAAGGGTAACCACTATGCAAGTTGGATGGGTGGATAATTAACATATGGTAGGCATATCTCAATTAAACTAAAAAAGGAAATAAGAGTAAGGTAAAAAAACAAGGTTCTATGTTCTTGAAAGATAACTTCTATGGTTGGTCCTTTAGTGGAAAAGTATCTCCATGACCAATGTTTTCTATTTGTATCTTTTTCACACTCACAAAAAAGCATGGTTAGCAGCATGGGATAATGAATATAGATGATTAATGATCTCAATTGAAGGTTTCTTTTATTAGGGATCCTCTGACACACCCTTTTATAAGAGATTATATTTTGAACTAGGAAGTTATCTAGGGTAGCTATAGCTCACACCTAGAAGATTATATCAAAAGAGATACCTATATGCACCTTGGATTATCAATTCAACTTTTCCCCATTAACTAAATCTACTAAACCAATCAATATTGATTTTATATTTCACATCTAATATTAATATTCATTAATGAAACAATTAGATTCATCTATAACATTATCACAGTGCAAAATTATTGAATTAATATAGATAAAGAAACTTGAAATTCATTAACACAAAGAGGGAAGAAGAAATAACAAACACAGTTGCATGACAATCAATTTGTATATATCCTTTTGTATATTCAACCAAAAATTTTACCCTTTGATAAGAGGGTTATACATTTATATATTGAACTGAGGGAAAGGGTTGCCTCATCCCTTAAATTTATAAACCTTTGATTACATCCTAAAAGACTATATGATAATTCTCAATTATATGTCATAACTTATAGATATTTTAGACATGAAATATGTGCATCCTAATAAAAATAGTTTATTAAATTATAACATAGATTCAACTGGGACTTAAATATTTATTTATAACTATTACATGCAAAATTATACAAAATTATCCTTTATCTTTGGGCTAAATCTTCTCTTGCTTGATATTTCTCTAAACTATTATTTAAACTATAGTTGTGATTAATGTTGTAGGTGTGGTGATTGGAGTTGTACTTGGTGATAAACTCATTTATTTAACTTGATTTACCATGGGAACTAAGCTATGAGGTGGAATTTATGTAATTTAAGACAAAAGGTATTGTAGTTGAAAGCAATGTTGTTATTAACACTATAAGTGGGGTCTGAGGAGCAGAACTGGAAAGTGGTGTTGATGCTTATTTATTATTTTAATCTAAATATAACTAATATTTGTATTCATTAGCATGTTGAGTGTGAATAATGTTCATGATAATAATATGGGGTTTTTTCACCTTAGCCATTTATTCCATCAATCTTATATGTTTTATCTTGGTGGATCGAAAGCCAACCCAAAAGACTTATACCTCTAATGCCTTTATACTCATTATGATCAACTTGGATTAAATGTCCTCCAAGATCAATCCTTATAAACTCTATTTGAAACCATACCAGACTTGCTAAATCATCTGATCAAAAGTGGCTCAATATACCAAATCCCTTATATTATCCTAGACTCTAGTTAATTCAAGCTCAATCCAAATTAACTCTACTTTATTTCTTGTTTGACTAGATTATTTACTATAGCTTTATAATATTACACCCAATATTGGGCCTCCTATGTTTTTCTTAGATCTAAATTTAATGCATTAGATGCCTCTAGATAGGTGATTGGGTCCAAGTGGCTGAATTCCTTATTAGGGGTGTACAATACCAATAAGTTTACTTTATTCTCATATTCTCTAAGAAGCATAAATAATTTAGTTATCAAATTCACATGCAAATCCAAATTGACTCTCATAAAATGAAATGAATCTAAAATATCATATGATCTAAGTTCCACATTTTTTTAATCATGTTCAATACCATGGGGGACTGGTATCATATGTTATTTCTCTTTGAGAGTTTCTAACTCTTTTTTTGGCTCTTTTCTAGATCATTTTTTTCCCTCATGTATATCTAGAATTACCTTATTATGGGTCTCCATATAGGACTTGAGGTCCTTAACGTATGGGGACTGACCCTTTTTATTATTCTACCTCTTTGAAAGAGGATAAAATTCTTCCCTTTTCTTTAAAATGAAACCCCTACCAAAACTATCCTAAATATTTCCCCTTTTTGACCCTCTGGACTGATGTTATAGCTTTGTTAAAAAGTGAGATTATCATGGGAAGCTCAATATTCTTAAAATTGGGTATAGTAGAGGCTAAAGGTCCTAACTCCTTGGCCCATTATGGAAGAGTGATATTCAAAGGATATGATAGTTGAGCTTCTACTTATTTTTTCTCCTCAAGTTCATGTTCAAGTGTAGAAGAGGGTTTGGGAATTAAGGGCCAAATTATTTTATATCAGTCTATGTTCCCAAATTATGGCATTGGGTTCATAACATAGAATGGTTGATGTATTAGAGCCCTCTTGGTTATCACTACTATTGTGGCTGAGACTAGTGTTGAAGAAGGTAGAGGTCAACCCAATTTGGTAGTGGAAGAAAAAAATTAGGTGATGGGTTGGATAATGGTTGGGATAGAAATATTTATGGTTGAAGGGATAGAAATAGAAGGAATAGTAACTATAGTAGTGGAGATGAAGGAGGTAGAGTGGAAATAGGTAGAATAGTGGTTGATTACATGAAAAGAAGACTGATATAAAGTACTTACATAAGAATAAATGTGGAAATAATTGGATTAGGGATGGTAAAAAAAACTTGTAATGACATTAAAGGAAAAAATGCCTAAGGAGGATGTGAAAAGATGACCCTTATCAGATGATTTGCTTGTGAGAGGTGTCTTTGATTTTAGTGCTTTCAAGCTTAAGACCTTGGCTTGATGTAGTCCTTCCTAATCTACTTAATATGTTGGATCACATTATAGTGAATGTTTTTACTCCTTGAGTGATTCTATGGATGAGTTCTGAGGTCTATCCCCTTTGGTTTCATTTTATAACATTGTGTTGTTCTCCTAGCTTGTGGAACAAACAACTATTAAGGAATAGGATGGGTAGTCATGTTGGATGTTAGGAATATTGAAGTTTTTAATTAATATTCATCAAAATAATCCATGTAAATGATCCCCATCTCTTCCCTTTTTATGTTGTCCTTTCTTTGAGTCATCTCCTCTACTAGCTCTATCTTAACCTTCCTTAGATTAATAGTTTATGCTTGAATTGGAGGAGTTTGTTCCTCCTTATCTTATGTAGGGGTAGGTATTTTTTTTTCCTTTTTTAATTTTTTATGTCCTTTATCAAATGATGATTCACATACCAAGTGTCCTTTATCTTTTTGTTGGTCTTGAGCCATGGGTGGACCTTGAGGATCTTATCCCTAGTCTATTGGTTGTTGATATGGCCTACCACTCTTGAAGTCAGAGGATCTCCATCCTCATGGTGGTGGGATCCATAATTTTTATTGGTTGAGTGTGAGAGAGGGTTTAACTTGTATTACCATTTATAAGTCTTCATTTAATCCTATTATCACTACTTTTTCTTTCACTTCCTCATCATCCTTGGCATTCAAAAATAAGAAGTCATGATTAAATGGTTTATGTTTATATGAGAGGCCAAAGGTGTGGATATTCTATTGGAATTTCCCATGGGGGTCCCAATATTTATGGGGGAGAATGGATAACTCTTATTCTCTCCTTGCATTTATAGATTCCTTAAATTTCTTCCTTAAGGTGTATTATGTCTTCCCAATAGGGATATGGGAGCTGTGGATGGTAGATTTCTTATTTTTTGTTAGCTCCTTGTCTGTACCATTTCATATCTAAAATAAAATATCTTATTAAACTACCTTATCAAGAACAAACTTATAAATATAAAGATAATCCAACTTATGGCTAATAACCATGATGACAATGTAGTCGAAGTAGAGTTAGTAGTCTCTAATATTGGCATGTGTTTCGGTAATGTTTTGTGAAATCCTAAATAGAGGCTAACTATGAATGGCCATCCAGACCTAAGGGTAGAGGTCCTCTACAATTTTGGTGATGTTTTTGACATATGAGTATATGTAATAGTCACATATTTGATTTTTGATAACATCTAGGCTGGGACTCCATAGAACTCCATTGTACCTATATATTATTCCCATGACTACATCCAATAGGTAAGACATCATATAAAAGTCTCCCCATGTGGCCTCCTATCTTTATGTAGATTTTTTTCTTGTAGGTAGGCACTAATTATTTCCCCAAATGCATAGGTTCACTATAAAGTACTGAGTAGGTTGAGTAGGGGAACCCAATCTAGATGTATGAAGTGGACACTTGCATGGCCAAAGAGTTGATTCAATAATGCCATGCCTATGCAAATCACCATCTTGAATCATGTGATATGGATGGGATTCTTAACATGTTCCTTTACAATGAATGTCTCACTTTAGAGAATACACCTTCCTAGTGTTTCCTCCACATTGTTGTCCTTCTTCTAGGATACTATAACATGTAAATAAAACTTAACATTTGGGATATGGAGACTCAAATACCTCATGAATGCTTCCTTGGAGATGTATGTAATGACTATTTTATTGTTTATGTAGTGGAGGTAACCATTGTCTACTATTCTTCACTCAAATAAGAGTCCTCATAGCAATTATATACATGGAATAACCTCTAACATAGAAATTATGTAGTGAAATGCTTGTCATTTGAATATGAGTAGGTCCTTTACTATCTATTTCTCCTCAATCATGATGTAATATTAAAATTCAAATGAATCCATTTTCTCTATGACCTCCTATAATGTTGATTAATCAAGATAAATGCCATCAAACATAGTTGCATCAAAATTCATGTATAAATACTCAGTAGAGTCCCTAATGAAAAACATGGAGGGTGTTGAGGGTCCCTTATATGACCTAGATGAAGATTTTATGGTTGTTTTATGGATGTTAGAATGATTTAAAAGTTATAAAATGTAGGATACTAAATTAAATTACATGAGTTGAAAGTTATCTTGGTCATAACTAGGGCTTTTGAGATTGTAAAAGGCTTAATTTTATTTGAGCTCTTGAAAATTGAATGAGATGAACTTGCTTGAGAGCTCAATGATATATATTTTTTCATTCATTTCTAGTTCATGTGCCATTAAATGATAATGTCTACAAGCTCGTCACCTTAATTTATTTTAACTTGACCACCTAATCGTAGTGTACATGCCACATAGGATGCTTGCTTATTTAGTGTGCTTGAGTGTTACATTTCTCTTTTATAAATTATCATTATATGGTATACTCGAGGGAGTGAAACTTTGGCTTTGGGCCCAAAATACCTCAAAAATCAAAATGTTCTTTGGATTATTTTTTTATGATTTTTTTAATCCAAAGGAATGGTTGTTAAAGACTAAGTACTGTTTGGAAAGATTATGGTTTGAGAGGATGTTCTCACATAGAAAGTTCCAAGAGTAAAGATCGTAAATGAAAGTCCCCAAAACAAATATTTTGAAGAGAAAGTTCTGAAAGATAATGTTCTATAAGAGAAAGTTCTTGCAGAGAAAGTAGTTGATCATAAAGTTTTAGAAGTAAAGTCACCATGTAAAATTAAACTTTTGAATAAAAGTCCTCAAAGTAAGACTTTCAAATGAATTTGTCAATCGAAACAAAGATTCCAATTGAATTTTTCTAAATTAAAGATTATGAAGACCAAAATTTTTTGAATTCAAATCTTCTAAAGAGAAATTATCTAAACAAATATTTGGAAGACCAAAAGTTTCCAAAGTAAAGTTGTTGATTAGGACAAAGTTTTTGAAGTAAATCTTCCGAAGACCAAAATTTTTGGAATGAAAACCTCCTAAGAAATTACCTAAATATATATTCTATGAATACCTACCATGCAAATCAATTATTCTTGACTTTCACCTAGTAGATTAGTTTAAACAAGTTTTTTCAAATGGAAATAAGTGGATCCCAACATGTGATTGAATGTTCAAAGTACTAAGTTTATACAGATAATAATAATTAGTATAAACACATAAATACCTACATAAAATATTCATACATTATAAAAACAAAGGTGGTCCCCACTTTTTAAATTGAAATACAAGGTAGGTGTGTTGAATACAATGAAAGGTGACTCATATGGGTGAATGCTCTAGGGTTTTCAAGAACATAAAATCCAACATTTTGCAATCCCAATATCAACCATAAATCATACCAAAATAAATGATTAAATCATAAATGAAAAAATACTCTTAATAATCCTATACAATGTAATAACTTCACTTATACCTTGGATCTATGTGTGTAAAGTATTTTTCCTTATCTCTTGTCTCAGGGTTTTAGGCATAAACATGGGGGTAATATGTAGGTTTCAGTTTGATTGGTAATTAGGTGCATAAACATTGGAGAGATTAGGTATTGATATACTACTAGCCATTCATCCATAACTTTGATAGAGATACCTTTGATCACCTCTTCTCTCTTTCTTCTTCTTTTTATATGATGCATGATACATTGATCTTATTTCATCATGTAGGATTTAAACCCATTTTGATTTTATTTTATAATTTTTGATTATGCCTTTTATTTTTAAAATTTTCTTCTCTCCTTATTTTTTATTTCTAAATATAAGAGGGAAGAAGGTGACCATCATGAATTTGTCTTAGTATTAGTAAAGTTTTGGTTTAATCAAAATGTCCCTGTCAAATTTTGATCATGTCCATGGTTATTAACTTAATCAAGTAATAGCATTTTATGTGCATTTGAACTAAAGGGTTAGGTGGAGTTTTGTAAATTTAGATAGGACTATGGGAAAGACTTTCACATACTTGATAAAATAATTAGATTTAGGACTTGTTCATGGCTAACTCTCTCATTTCTTACCTGGTTTTATAGTTTTAAACTATAGTATGAAACACCCATTAATTTGAGCTGGATTGAAAACACCTGAAACTATCATTTGATTATAATAAGATTGACCAACTTAGACTACCATGAAATAAAAATAAAATTACCCTATAAATAAGGAAAACTACTATAAATAAAAGGTTAATATAAAAAACATGAACTACTCTAATAAAAGCAAATGACTAAAACTAGGAAGCTAAATAATAAATAAAATATAACTTACTCTTACCTCTACTAGAGTATTTGTCAATACTCAAAGACCTCTATATATGGGGTAGCCATGAAGTAATGATTCAATAAATATCCATTAACTGGTTATGTCAAATTTTTACCTTGAAGATATTTCAAATGGAAAGAATTTATTACCCAAGATCTCAAAGATCTGATATGGTCCTATCCATAGTGGGGTAAACTTGTCATGCATTTCTTTTTTTCATGGATTTGTCCCATATCATCACCAAGTGAGAGGTCTTTAATGCTTTGAATTTTTATCTCTTGACAAACCATCTGTTGACCACATATAGATGTTTTCTAAATTTTTGCAATGCTTTATTCCTAGAGTCTTCCATTTCAATGATATCTAGCAATCTAGACTGTATTTTGTCATTGCGATCCATGTGTTTTTACATATGCTGGTAGTTTTAACATGATTGGGAACACTATATGTTTCCCATAAAATAGTATATATGGTGAGGATTTAAGGGCCTCTTTGTACCAAGTTTGGTCCACCCATAGTGCATATTTTAGTAAGAGATGCCACTCCCTAGGTTTATCTATAGCTAAATTCTTGATATCATCTATGGGATTATTATTGGTTGACTTAGTCAATATATTCCCTTATAGGTAGTGATTATAGGATTATCTAATTGTAATATTATGATCATGGGCCCATTTAATGAACTCAACTAATTAAAACATGAGCACATTATCGTCAACCAAAGATATAGGCATGGAAAACCTGATTGTGATATGTTATTCAATAAAATTGATCACATTTTAGGCTATTGAATTATTAGTGGATGTTACCTCAGTCTATCTAGTATAATAATCTATAGTATTAAACATAAAATTATTCCCAATTAAGGAATTTGTGTTCATATAACCAATGAAATCCAAGCCCCATTAGGTGAATGACCTACTTTTAATCACATGTTGTAGCAATATTACTTCATGTAGCTTTATTTTTTGTGAAAACCTAGTATTCATGACACATCCTCACATGAGAATGAACATACTTAAAGACCATTGGCCAATAATAACCCATTATAAGTATTTTAGAGGATATTATTTTGCCACTACCAATATTTTGATGTATATTTTCCAACATCTCCTAAGCTTCTCCACATGATACACATCTTAAATATATGCCCTCATAATTATTCTTGTAGAGGACTCATTTCCTAATAATATAATGAGCATCCTTGATCCTTAAATCTCTCTTTTGATCTCTATTGATTTCTTAGGGGCATGTTCAAGTGAGTAAGCACTAAATAATACCTGAATACCTATCTTATTGGGATACCTATGTTTAGTAGACCTCTTTGATGGTGATACACAAGTCTAGTTAAGTCATTAATTGAATAATGCCTTGTCCTCTAATGATCATATCAAGTTTGATATTAATATCAAACTCATACAAATTTTCCATATATTTACTTATATTCTCCCCAAATTCATTATGTCCTAGCATAAGCTTGACAAAATGATTTGGTACTATGATGATGGTCTTATTCTAGATGATTTAATGCCTATAAGTTCTTACCACATTAACAAGAGTAAATATTTGCTTGTCAATCTAGTAGTATTTGAGATTTGTATCTTTCAAATTAGTACTCATGAATGTGATAGGATACTTGATTTCTTCCCTTTTCTATGTAAGTATGACATCAACAATATCCTCTGAGATGAATGAGTATAAGAAAAATTTCTTAGTGAAATCTGGGATTACCAACATTAGGGATTGAAAAATATCCTTCTTTATGTCTTAGAAGGAATTCATAGCTTTAGGTGTCCACTTGACTTTAGCATTCTAATTGTGCATTAAATGTAGGGTCTTGACAATACCTTCAAATCTTGATATAAATTTCCTTACAAAATTTATCTTCCAAAAGAATGATTTGACATCCTTTTTATTATTTGGAAACATTATTTTCTAATTCACATAGATCCTATGTGGGTCAATGGTGATCCCATATTTATTGATAATATGACCTATCAACTTTCCTTTAGTAACATTTAATATACTCTTATTGGGGTTAAGTGATATTCCAAAATTCCTACATCTTTCAAAAATGGATTGAAGGTGGTTGATATGATCAAGTATATTTTTATAGAGAACCACATGATCATCCATGTATATGATTATGAACTTACGTACTATTTCTATAATGCATGATCAATTACTCTTTGAAAATTATATCCAATGATGATCATCTCAAATGTCATTCACTTGTATGCATATGTTCCCCATTTCATAGTAAACATTATTTTCATCTTATCCTCTAATTTAACTAGTACTCAATTATATCTTGTAAATACATCTAAGAAATACATCATTTTAGACCCAATAAAAATTTGTATTACCTAATCTATGGATGGAAAAGGATAGTTTTACTTATATAAATCTTTATTTATATTCTTAAAGTCTATGCACAGTCTAATCTCACTTCTCTTTTTCTTGACCAGAACTAGATTGGACACCCAAGTTGAATGTCTGATAGGAAAAACTATCCTAGAACTTATCATATTATCTACTTATTTCTATATCAATTTTTCCAAGATAGGATTAACCATTCTTTACCTTTACCCAAATGGTTTATGATTAGGATTGATCAGAATTGTATGGGTGATGACTCTATGATTCAATATCCTTAAGTCATCATAGGTCTATGTAATTACATATTTATACCTAATAATCAATTTCTTAACCTTTTTCCTTTCATATAGTTTGAAACTTAAGCTAATATTTAATTTACCCCCTCTCATCACTTATATTTTCTAAGTTGAATTCAAATTCATTAACCTGTAGCTACCTTTATGACTGTGCTTGAGGATCTGTATCAAACTTCCTTTTTAGAGAAACCATTCCTAATGGGAGGTTATTATAATCTATTTAGATAATACCTTATTCATCTAATTATTTATGTCGCATATGGTCTCTTTCCTCATCATTAATTATTTGAGATTCAAACTGTCCTAAATTTGTCAAAAATTGGATAATTTACTAGTCATTATCAAACACTTAAAAAATTTCAATGTTGTCTAGTACTAAAGGACAAGGTAAAAATTCAATGGAGAAATTTTGGACTTTTTCCTCCTATAAGGCTATCAAATTTTCTACTAAAGTGGCTAGTGAATTGATGCTTTAATTTTTTTATCTCAAGATAGTTATTATGTTGAAGGCTTTAAATGATCCAATCAGATCCCAAGATCTCTGCTTATATTTATTAAAATATGATAGTTTGCATTTATATTTATTTATGGCATTATTAATAATGAATTTATAATATATGTGTACCAATAGTTCTATGAAATTATTCTTAAGGGTAAACTATAATCCCATAATCAAAGCCTTATATTTTGCTCTATTGTTGGTGCATGGGAATTGAAGCCTATATGCTGCTAAATTTTTTCTTTCCTTATGGATTTATTAGCGTAATATAGATTCTTGATCATTTATTAGATCTTATTCCATTGAAATGGAGGGCCCACAATTAGGAAAGGAATCAAATTTATTTTTTTGCTTTATGTTTTTTCATAAATGTATAAATTCTAAGACTAGGAGATTTATAACTTACCTATTCATTGGTAGTATTGTACTCTATAATAGGATGTTTCATCCTTGGATCTTGATCGATCTTGATCTAGTTGGATATGCCTCTCCAAGGTAACCAAATATGTTAAAATTCCATGAAAAGATATCTATTTAAAAATTTTAGCCAATCACTGCTCAACAATAACCCATACTCTTTTAGGAATATCCACTACCAAGATGTCGATAGTCATCTATACTCTAGGTTATGAGGCACTACTATTTTATCTAACTATGACAAAATCATATTAGATGGATTTGGTATTAAAAAATCTTTTGAAAAATGGAATTTGGCATTATTATTGCTGAAGCTTTAGAATCTTCCAAAAAATTGTGATATTATTTCTAAACATCTAAATGTTCAATAAGAAATAAGGAACCTCAGGATTGCTTTTGTATATAAAATTTGTGTCGATTATCTTAGACTTTTCTACAATAGACTTACATGTGATGGACTTTCATAAGATCTCATTATGCTTTGTGATTTGTTCTAATTCATGAATTGTGATTTTGGCCTTCATTTTATTCATATCATCCATAATATTATATCCTCCTTTATTCTATTCCTCCCTATGTCAAGGCTGGTCATTTCCTTTAAGGGGAGGATTATTATTATCATCTTTAGGGTTTGGAAGAATAATTGTATTATTGGGAGGAGTAGAAGTAGTAAGAGGCTTCTTTTTCCTTAGGTTATAATTGTTCCTTTTGAATTACTATAATGCCTACACCTCATTAGAATTATCTAATGAAATATTATCATATTCATTGGGGAAAGAAGATTCATAAGTTTCAAACACCATAACTGAACTTGAAGTGTCAGACTCATGAGGGAGATATATAGGATTCATAATTTGATTTTGTCTAATAATTTCTCTTTGGAAGATTTCAAAGGATGCATAGATCTCTATACAATCCAACTCTCCATGTTATGATGTGTTATAGACCATACACTAGTTGGGAAAAGTTGTTTCCATGAAATTGATTTCTAGAAACTTATTAGACTATTGTTGTTATGAATTGTTGGTGGGCCTATTAGAAGTCATGTTATATCTTAGAAAACCAAAATTCTGGCTATAATTCTAATAAGTGGTATTACCCATCCTTTTTTTCATATTCAAGAAATCATTTCTTATCTTCTAAACCATTTTTGGTATAGAATCCAATTCAAATTTGTTATATTTATAACCCTAAGTGACTGCTACATTGGTGTGAGCCTAATGTTGATTATTATAGTGGCCATTACTTTATATCTAATTACTTAAGAAATCATAGTTCTAATTTGTTTTTTCATATCTCATAGGAAGTAAAGTGTAAAAATAATTTTGATTGAATGTGGGGGAATTATAATTCATGTGTGTAATTGTATTCAAAGGTTGGATTCCATTATTGAATTCTTTCCCTCTAAATTATGAGGACTAAACTATGGATTGTGTTGCTTATTGATAATGATAGCTTTTCGAAATGCCAAAGCTAGAGTATTGGTAGTGGAAATTCTTTGTAAGAGCACTACAATAATAGGATCTAGGGTATTTCTATATATCTCAAGTGTCATATTCATGTCTAGATTATATGTAGTATTTAATCAAGTATACATCATTTGTAATATTTCATTGAAGACCTAGATTGACTCACTAGGTTCCCTCTTCATGATGGTAAATAGATGATATACAAGGATTAGATTAGTCACTTGCTCAATTTTTGAAAGGAATATATTTTGACACTCATTCCATGAGGTAGGCCAATCATTCATTTTTTGAGATACAAATCATAATATTAATCTTATAAATTAAATTGAAAATCCTACATGCAACATCCTCATAGATGACATTCATTAACCTTAGAGTGTACTTGAAATATTTGATATGTTTTTCTATCCTCCTCCCACTTGAGGGGGAGAAGGTAGGAGAATACTTTTTTAAGTTCCTTGGAATATCATGTTGGTCCCTAGGGATGGTGATGGTGGATCTTATTAACCAAGGTTGAGCCATTAGAATATTGATATGTGGGATGTTTATTACATGAAAATTTGTCCTAGCATAGCATATCTTAGGGATGATAGGTATCGGTCTAGGCCTCCTAGGATTTGATAATGGTTAAACCAAAAGGCTATCTTGGGATATATACCTTGTTAATATCATGGGTGTCTCCCTAATAATTGGCCCCTATTAATTGGTAAAAACACACAAGTATGCCCTTCTTGTAATTTTATATTATTATTTATTGATGTGGGTTTTATGTGTTGTCCCCCAAAAATATCACTCATTTTTGGGGCAACATTTGAACTATTTTGGTCCTACAAACCAAAATTGTCTCTTCCCTTTCTAAAATTTGTCATGGGCATTCAAATTCCTCATTTTTCAAGCTTCTCAAGAATCCATGAACTCTATAGGCTTGAATCTACGGACTTTACAGGCCAAGTTCAATGGGATTTATAGGTTGACTTCTACATGTTCAAAGGCTTCTATAGATAGGTTCAATAAAAATAATCAGTTTCCAACACTTAGTCATTTTCAGGATTGGTTCAACACCTTGGTTCAATCAAAAATGTCCATCAACAAGCATCTAAGCAAAAAAAGGCTTTAACCATTGAACCATTGAACCACTTTGGTTCAAAGGTTCAATGGGTTCAAGGTTCAACAAGTTCAAGGTGGGTTCAATCAAATGGTTCACTCAGTCAGTTCATCAAATGGTTCAATGGTTGGTTCAAAGGAGCAGTTCAACACATAAGTTCAAGAGAGCCTCCCAAAGGACAAGTGCCCTTGTAGAGGGCACTTGGTCGACAAAATCACCCTTTCGATGGGTCATTTTCAAGGAAGCCATAAAGGTAATTCTTTTGGATTTTTGTTTAAGGTAGTTAAAAAAGACTAAGGCAAGAAATAATTCTTTTAGACTTTTTGTCCAAAGGAATTCCTTCAGACAAAAAGTCTGAAGGAATTCAAGAAAGAAGCTGCGGGAAGAAAGCTCGAAGAAATTTTCAAAGAGACAATTCTATGGACTTATTATCTGTAGGAAAATACCCATGAAAAATACCCACAGAAAAAGCCTAGGGAAAATGCCCATAGAGAAAGCTTGGGGAAAAAGTCTACATGAATGTCTGCGAGAGACTCCAAAGAAAAGGCCACCGAAGGACCCCAAAGGGTATGTGACCTTGCAGGGGACTCTCATCTACCAAATTAAAAGACACTACCCAAAGTTGAAGGGTCACCTTCCCTTTAGGAAGATGCAAAATAGGAAAGCCAAAGAAAGACCAAGGGGTGATGTGCCCAAAGATGTCAAATTCCAAAACAGTGAACTAGCCATTAAAAGCATATTGATGGGTGCGTAAATGTCAATTTCAAAGCTCATAAAATAGTCATTGATCATTGTAGATTTAAATCTATGGTCCCAAATGCATTCAAAGGCTTTAAGGCCAAGACCAGTAGAAAGCAACTAAGGAATAGAACAACAAACTGAATCTAGGACCTGATTTAATTAACCAAAAAAAGGAGGAATGATGAAGAAAGATCAGATCACCAGGTGGACATTGAAAGATGCAAACTTTCAATATCATGACTTGTTTCCCTACATTGAGAAAAGCAAATGGGTCGATGCCCCTAAATTCTAGCCTATCTCCTTAACAAATTTCCATGCAACATGATGTGTTACTGTTCCTGAGTCCTTCTTGAAGCGGCTATATAAGGGACTCTCTTTTATTGTAAATAGATCTCTTTTTGACAATCAAAAATGAAACTTTGCCCAAATTGAAAGGCATTACTGAGACTTTGAGCTTAAATTGTTGATCATATTTTGTTATTAGAATAAGAAAGCAAGTGACTTTTCAAACTTTATGCTGTGATATCTTTGTTGTTGGGGAAATTTTTTTTATGTCTTTTTCCTTAATATATTTTTTGTTCCTTTAATTCAACAATCACAATTAGTGAAAGTGGTTAGGAAGGTGTCCTGAAGTCAACTGTGGAGAGACTTTGTGCCCCCATAATTGCCTTTAATGTGTTTTCTTTTCATTTTTGTGTAAAGGACCTTGGGATGACTTTGTGCCCTCATTGTCCTTTGTATCACACTCTTAAGCAATTCAGGTGGAGACTTTGTTCTACATCTCAATTTTTTGGTTACTACATCCTTGGTTACACTTTGCATTTACTACCAAGAGCATTCTTGTGGTTTGCTAAATAGTAATTTTGAAAGAAGAGGAGTGCTTTTTGTCATTTCCCTTGAGATTTCTCCTTTGATCCACATGCATCATCTCTAGAAAAAGAAAGATGGATGGTTTGTCCTACCCTTGAGTATTATTTTCTCTCTCTCTCTCTCTCTCTCTATATATATATATATATATATATATATATATATATATATATATATATATATATATCATGTCTATAGGGAACCTCCCCTTGATGAGAGGAGAGATTAGTCTCTTTTTGATGTGGTAAACCTACACATTTGGATGACCAATCTTCCTACTTTGGCTGATCAGACCTATTTTGTTTATCAGTACGCTAATCGACAAAATATTCAACCAACATTATGCACACCTCAAAAAGTTTTAAAAAGGTAACCTCTAATTTTTTTGGATAATTACAGAATAGGGTTACACTCTGAGGCACAAGTTATAGGTATGTGATTAAAATAACTAGGTGATGAAATAAAAAGTTGAGATTATTCATTATTTAACTAGGTTTTGTGGAAGGATGCATGGAATATAATAAAAAGGGTAATCACTAGGTGAGCTGGATGGATGGAGAATTACTCTATGGTGGGAAGATATCAAATAAACCTAAATAAGAAAGAAGGTTAAGGTATAAAAGAAGGTTTGTGTTCTTGAAAGATAAATTTTAAGGTTCTTTCTTTGGTGGACAAGTATCTCCATGACCAATATTTATTGTTTGTAGCTTTTTCACACTCATGAAAAAGCATAGTTAGGAGTCTAAGATACCAAATATAAGATGATTAATGATCTCAATTGTTTTTTTCTCTTCCTAACA
This sequence comes from Torreya grandis, assembly GCA_037957365.1. Lineage (NCBI taxonomy): Eukaryota > Viridiplantae > Streptophyta > Pinopsida > Cupressales > Taxaceae > Torreya > Torreya grandis. The sequence goes on along the minus strand of JARHVA010006468.1, from coordinate 153,010 downwards.
CTTATATTATACACCTTTATGTATTACATTTTACATCGAGAAGTTAGTTAGGGTAGCTATGGATCACACATAAAAGATGATATCAAAAGATATACATCTACATACCTTAGATTATCAATTCAACTTTTTATAATTACCTAAATCAATTAAACCTATCAATCCTCAATTTCTATTTTACATCTAAGATCAATAGTCATTAATAAAAAAATTAGATTCATCTGTAACATTAACACACTTAAAAATTATTAAATTAATACAGATAAAGAAACTTGAAATTCATTAACATAGAGAGGGAAGAAGAAAGAAAAAACACAGTTACATGGTAATCAATTTCTTGATATATTCTTGTATATTCATCCAAAACTAATACCCTTTGATAAGATTGTTATACATGTATATAAATAACTTTGTGAATGGATTGCCTCATCCCCCAATTTTATAAAACTATGATTGCATCATAAAATACTATATGATAAGTCTCAGTTAAATGTCATAACTTATAGATAATTCAAACATGCAACATATGTATGTTGGCAAAAGCAGTTTATTTAATTATAAATTTGATGTAATTAGGACTTAAATATTCATTTATAATTTTTACATGGAAAATTATACAAAATTATCCTTTATCTTTAGGTTTAATTATCTCTTGCTTGATGTTTCTCAATACTATTGTTATAACTATAGTTGTGCTTATTATTGTAGGCATGGTAGCTAGAGCTATCCTTGGTGATGAATTCATTGATTAAACTTGAGTTACCATGGGAACTAAGTTATGATGTGGAATAGATGTAGTTGTTGAGATATAAGGGACTGTAGTTGATGGTAGTGTTATTAATGACACTACAAGTGGGGTATGAGGAGAAGAATTGGTAGGCGGTACTGATGCTACTTTATTATTTGCATCCAAATCTTACTAATATTTTTATATCTTAGCATGATAATCATGAATAATGTTCATGTCAATAATATGGGGTCTCACCCTACCTATTTGTTCCATTAGTAATGTATGTTCTATCTTGGTGGCCTAAAATCCAACCTAGATGACTTCTACCTCTATTGCCTTTCTCCTCATTGTGCTCAAATTGGATTCAATGTCCTCTAGGCTCAATCCTTATAAACTATGTTTGAATCCATCTAAGACTTACTAAATCATCTGATAAAAATTAGATCAAGCTACCAACTTCCTTCTATTATCCTAGACTCTAGTCAATTAAATCTTAGTCAAAATCTACCTTTCTTATTTTTCTTGTTTGGCCAACTTATTTACTAGAGCTCCAAAATATGACACCTAATATTAGGTCTCCCATGTTTTTATTAGAGATAAATTTAATGTATTATATTCCTCCAAATGGGTCACCACGTTTAAGTGGCTTAATGCCTTAATGGTTATTTATAATACCAATATGTTTATTTTATTCTCATCTTCTATAAGAAGCTTAAACAATCTGGTTATTAAATTCACATGTAAAGTGAAATTGAATCTCAAAGAATGAATTGAATCTAAAATATCATATAATCTAAGTGTCACATTTTGTGCATCTTTTCTAATACCATGGGGGACTTGTATTACCTCTTACTACTCTTTGAGATTTTCTAACTCATCTTCCATCTCTTACCTATTTATCTCCATTCCCTAGTATATAGCTAAGATTACCTTAGTATGGATCTCCAGATAAGAATTAAGGTACTCAACATATGGGTACTAGTCCTTCTTCCTATTCTACCTCTTTGAAAGGGAATAAACATCTTCTCTTTCCTCTAAAAGTAAACCCCTACTAGAACTATCCTTCATATTTCTATTTTTGACACTCTAGACCTATGTTATATCCTTTTAAAAAACTAAGTTTACTATGGGGAGCTCAACAATATTTAGATTGGGCATCCTAGAGGTTGAATCTCCTAACTCCTTAGCCTAGTCTGGAAGAGTGAGATTCAAAGGATATGATGGTTAAACTTCTACTTATGTATGCTTTTGAGGATCATGTTCATGTTTATAAGAGGGTTTGGGCATTGAGGTCCAAATTATTTTAGACCAATCTATGTTACCAAATTTTGACATTAGGTGCATAACATAGATCAATTTATTTATTGGATAACTCTTGGCTATCACTACTTTTATGTTTGAGACTAGTGTTGAATAATGAAGAGGTAAACCCAATTAGGTAGAGGAAGAAAAAAATTGGGTGATGGGTGGGTTTATGGCTATGATGGAAAGATCTATGGTTGAAGGGATGGAAATCAAAGGAATAGTAACTATAGTAGTAGAGGCTGAAGAAGTAAGTGAAAATAGATAGAGTAGTGGTTGGGTGCATGAAAATGAGACCAATAGAAAGATATTTCAATGGAATAAAGGTGGAAATTTTTGGATCATATATGGTATAAATAATTGGTAATGACATTAAAGGAGAAAGGCCTAAGGGTTTGTGAAAATAGGACCCTTACCAGATGAGTCACTAATGAGAGGTACCTTTACTTTCAGTGCTTGCAAGATTAAGACCTTGTCTTGTTATAATTCCTCTTCATACAGATTTTTTGAAGGTTATACCTCCTTGAATATTTCCATGGATAAGGTTTGAGGTACATCTCCCTTTGGTTTCTTTTAATAACATAGTATTATTCTCTTGGCTTATGGAGTAGTCACCTATTAGGGAAGAAGATGGGTAGTCATGATGGATGTTAGGGATATTGAAGCCATCAGTTATTATTCATTATAATAATCCAAAAAATTTATTTCCATTTGTTCCATTCTTATGTTATCCTTTCCTTGAGTCATCTCCTCTAATATCTCTTACTTAACCTTCCTCAATTTAATAATTAATGCTTGAGATGGAGGATTTTGTTTCTCTTCTTCTTATGTAGGGGTAGGTATTGCTTCTTCCTCTTGCTATTCTTCATATCCTTTAGTAAGTGATGCTTCACCTAAAAAATATTCTTATTCATGTTATTATTCCATATCCATAGGTGGACCTTAGGGATCTTATCCCTAGTCTATTGGTTATTGATATGCCTACCACTCCAAAAGTTAGAGGATATACATCCTCCTGATGTTGGTATGTGTATTTCTTCTTGGCTGAGTGTGATAAAGGGTTCAACTTATATTACCCTCAATAAGTCTTTATTTAATACCACTATCACTACTCCTTATTTGACTTCCTCATCATCCTCATCATTCAAAAATAGGAAGTCATGATCAAATGGTTTATGTTTATATGAGAGTCCAAGGGTGTGGATCTTATACTAGACTTTTCATGGGGGTCCTAATCCTTATAATGGAGAGTGGCTAATGATTTTACTCTTCTCAAATTTCTAGCTTCCTTGAATTGCCTCCTTATGGTATATTGCATCCTTATAATAGTGATATGGGAGTCATGAAAGGTAACTTTCTTATTATTTTTCATCTCCTTGTCTATACCATTACATATCTAGAAGGTAATCACTATTCATACACCTTGTTAGGAATAAACTTATGAATTTGAATAGGATCCACCTTATGTCCAACAACCATGATGACAGTGTAGTCAGGTTAGATATAGTAGTCTCCAATATTATCAAGTGTTTTAGAAATGTTTATCAAAATCCTAGTTAGAGGTTGACCATGATTAACCATCCATACCTGAGGTTAAAGGTCATCAATAATTTTGGTAATGTTCTTGACATATGAGTAAATATAAATAAAAGATAAATTATCACATATTCAATTCTAGATCAGATTTAGGTTGGGACTCCATAGAACTCCATTGTGCTTGTACACTATTCCCATGATTGCATCTAATATGTAAGACATAATATAACATTTTTTCCCATGTAGCTTCCTACCTTTTTATATAATTCATTCCTATAGGAATTCACTAATTACTTCCTCCAATGTGTAGGTGCACTCTAAAGTATTGAGTATGTCCAACAATGGAACCCATTATAGGTGCATAAAGTGAACACTCACATGGATGAAGAGTTAGTTCAACAATTTCATGCCTATGTAAATCCCAATATTGAATTAGGTGATAGGGATGGGATTGTTAACATGTTCATTTACATTGGACATCTCACCTAGGATAAGCCCCATTCTTAGTACTCACTCCACATTATTGGTCTTATTCCATGTTACTATGATATAAAAAATAAGATGTAACATCTTGGATAGGGAGATTGAAATACCTCATGAATGCCTCCCTAAGGATATATGGGATGACTATGTTATTATCTATGTAGTAGAGGTAACTACCATATGATATTCTTCCCTCAAATAAAAGGCTTAACAAAAATTCTATACATGGAATAACCTATGACTTATCAGCTACATAGTAAAGAGCATTCACTTGAATGAGAGTAGGTCCTTTACTAGCTATTTCTCCTCAATCACAATGTAATTTTCCAATTCAAATGAATCCACATTCTATATGACTTCCCATATGGCTGAGTAATTTGGATAGAGGCCATCAACCATAATTATGTCAAAATTAATGTCTAATTACTCAGTAGAATCCTTGATGAAAAACTTGGAGAGTGTTGAAGGTCCCTTGTATAAACTAGACAAAGATGCCATGGTTGTTTGATGTATGTTGATATGCTTAAATATTTCAAAATGGTGGGTACTAAATTAAATTACATGAGTTACAAGTTGATTTGGTCATAGATAAGAATTTTGAGATTATAAAAGGCTTAAATTTACTTGAGCTCTTCAAAATTGAATGAGACAAATTCAGTTGGGGGCTCTATGTTATAACTTTATACATTTATTTCTTGTTCATGTGAAATTAAATTAAAATGTTTAAGATCTTGTCATTTTAATTCAATTAAAACTTAACCACCCAATCCTTGTGTACATTCCATATAGGATGCTTGTTCATCTAAGGTACCATAGTATTACCTTTATCTTTTTCCAATTGTCATTATATGGTTTTTTTCATGGAGTCAAAATTTTCCTTTAGGCCCAAATGACACTAAAAAGTAAAATGGTGTTCAAATAAATTCATTCAAAAATATTTTATCCCAAAATATCTAAAGGAATGGTTATCTAAGACTAAGTACTATTTGAAAATATTGTGGTTTAGGTGGAAGTTGTCACATATAAAGTCCCTAAAGTAAAGCTTCCAAATGAAAATCACCAAAATAAATATTATAAAGAGAAAGTTCTCAAAGAGAATTTTTCCAATCACAAAGTTTCTAAAGTAAAGTCACTGACTAGAATAAAGCTTCTAAAGAAAAGTCCCTAAGGTAATACTTTTGAATGAATTTGTTGAATAGAATAAAGATTTTGAATGAAATATTATAAATTAATGATTTCAAAGACCAAAATTTTCCTAATGAAAAACATCTGAAAGGAAAGTATTTGAATAAATCTTTGGAAGACCAAAAGTTTCCAAAGTAAAGTCTCTGACTAGGATTAATCTTACAAATGAAAATCTTTGAAGTAAATCTTTTAAAGACCAAAATTTGTTGAATGAAAACCTTATGAAGATAAAGCATCTAAATAAATATTCTCTAAATACCTTCCATGCAAAATAATT
>JARHVA010006468.1:0-142500 GCA_037957365.1 Torreya grandis | reverse complement strand
TGTACTATTCTAGCTACTTAGTCAAACACTAAGTTGAACAAATAGTCCTCATTTTGACCATGTTAACTTAATAAACTAAATTAAACCTTTCATTTCCCCCCTTAATACTAAGTTATAAATCTAGTTTAGATAACTAAGTTGGCAATAAGGTACTAAGTCAGTAGTCTACCAAAATTAACTAAGTCAACACAGACCTACTAAGTCGACAATGTGGAATACAATTTTTTAGCCTACTAGGTTGATTGGGTTGACCTTGTTAATTCATCCTACTAACTCCTTTACCTATTTGTAATAAATTCCTTTGATAGTTATTACTCTACTTCCTTTCAACCCATTTCCCATTTTATCCTATAGTTCCTTTAATAACCATTTGGGGTTCATTTCAATTTCTAGAATTGGTTTAATTTACAAATTAATATTAAACACTTAACTTTCAATAAAATATTCAAAACCAAGTTTGAAATTCTTATTTTCCTACTTGTGTTGCACCTACTATGGTTATTGGGCATCCCTCTCATCTTAGTTGTCATCTCCTCACCATTTTAGCTCTATTATTTTTCATTTAGTCTCTCCAAGCTCTATTCTTCTATAAAAACAAGTCAAACAATAAGCAAATGACTTTTTTCTCACCCTATTTAAATATTTACAGTTATATTCCTTATTTTGCTCATATCTTTGGTTTTACTCACTCAATTTTTGAATAGTAAAAAGTTATGGAAACATGATGTCATAGATGATATTTTAGGAACCCATTAAGGATCAATTTATCTTAGTGCATGCCTTATATAATATTATCTATGATTCAAGTGTTCTAAAATCATGTAGGAACCCATCAAATCTTAATCTCTTTGAGTGCACACCCTAAGGGGTGCACTGGGAAAGTGATGGGTAGACCATTGGTGCTTCACAAGATTGTTATCCCCTTTTCCAATTATTATCCCTTTTTCCACTTGTCTCCTTAAAACCATATCCCTAAGCTTATTATTATATGTTGTAAACTCCTTAGTAATTTACCACCTTTTTTGCACCTTTTCCTATCCTTAACCCCCTTTCAATTGTTTATAATACTAAGTTGACTGGGTCAACCTTATATTATTTTGGGTAAAATTCATTTAGGTTCTAGGTCATCTCTTGGATGACCTAGCTCGTGACCTAGTGAATTTTTGTCCATAATAGTAATAGGTTGATTGGGTCAACCTTGTCAACTAATTTTTTTAAAAGGGCTTGGGGTTAAATCTACCTATATATACAAAATCATTTCATAATTATTTAGAGAAGGGAAGAAGTAAGAGCTATAACACATCTGCTTATCCACTATTCTACTTAAGGAGCAAGCTTATGGTTTCATAATTTTTATGGAGATATGGATCTTGTCTTGTGGAGAAATATTTTAGATGCATTGATAGGTTATGGATCCTAGACCTATTTATCCTTGTCATCCTTACATACCATAACAACCTCTTTCAAAACACCTTGGCCAAGTGATATATTGAGGCTTGATGAGTTAGTCTTCAAGTTAAGTACTACTAACTTTTATCCTTATTTGTAAGAATAAATAGATATGAATTTTTACTTATCTTCTATGCATTAGGATTTTGTATATATCTATGTTATTATATGTCTTCTATGAATGTTTACTTTTGTTGTTTATTACCCCCACTTTGTGCCATAAGATTTGATGAGCACTAGATTAGACTTTATTGTTATTAGTTTAGTGAATATGAAAACATAGGGCTTAATTAGGGTTATTACATGATTATGCTTGACTGGAGGCTTTGGAACCCTCCCTAGAATTATGGTAATAGATCCCTAAATTGGGTCTAGTGGATCCCCATATTGGTCATGTTCTTGATTATTTAATGTATCCCCAATTGAAAGTGTAAGTATGATCTGTCTTCTCTATGTTAGGTTTGATTTATAGACCTAATGCATTTTTGATTACATAACCCATGTATGATAAAAATAGGTTTGTTTGTTAATGTTATTTAATTAATCTTAGATATGTATAAGGATAATATTAATCTAAGCAAACATGCGACCTTAATGCACTTAGGCTATTCCAAATACTTTATCCCTTTGTAGGTAAAACTACATATGTATGGATATAGTAAATTTTACTAACCTAAAAGGAATATATAAGGTCTATAAGTTTTTGTACATGGGTCCATGAGAAAATATGCATACTCTTTTCTAGTCAAGGAGACTAAATTGAATTTCCATTTATATGTTAAGAAAGTGGACTTGTTCAAGTCAAAAATGTGGTTTATTATTGGTATAGTTAATAAGAAATTACCTCTTTATTGAATGTCACTATCATACTATGTTTTTCACTATTAATTTGTATTCCTATTTGGATATGCATATGTAATTGAATAAAAAACTTGTGGTAGGGTCATAATGTAGTCTAGGTTATGCCAAAAACAAGACACATAATTATTTAGGCTTAGAGACTTAAAGTATTTTGGGCAATTAAAATCATTTAATAGAATGGATTTAAAATATGTGCATTAAGGTTTAAAAAAATATTATGGTAATATTTTCATGTATGTTTCCTATAAATAAACACTTATAGTGTCAAGATCATTGGAGTCTAATACATTATATAACATTAGTCTTATTTTCTTATCATAGTGATTGGTTTAATGAAATGTTTAAAAAATTTAGTGTATTGGGGCTAAATAACATTATATTTTAGTAGATGAGTTCTCATTTGATAGGGTAGTTAGAAGTAACAAACTCATTTAGCTTGAACTAGATTACTTGAGACAACCTCACTACATTGTACTAATCACATTTGGTTCCCTATAATAACTAAATCTAGGAAGGATTAAAGTATGTTTGTATCAATTTTATTCTCTAATTCCTTACTTAGATATTAATGGTAATAATCACGAACATCAACTTGACAACTATGAATTCACATCCAAGTTGAAAGAAGTTTTGGATGAGGGCTTGGGGATTCTAACTATAATTATGGTTATTAAAATGTTGATTATGGAATAAATATGTCATGAAAGAGTATACTATAGTACTTATGCTCCACAACTTACCTTTTGTATGAAAGCATTAATATTTTTAATAAATTATAATTTTATTTTAGGTGACTAGGTTTACTTGGTCTATAAAAAAAAAAAATCTATTACCATTTATTACTTGAAAAATTTCTAATTACATTTATGAAAACTATGGTGTGATTTTTAATTATTTAAACAACGTAATTTTACTATGTTATTGTGAAGGATGTAGAGAATTTTGGAATCTTTAGCAATCTACACACTTGTATGTTATAAAGCTAGTCTATCCTTGGTAACATAGAAATTAAACTTGAGAACACTTAGCCATTATATTATTTTGTGGAAAACGTGGAACAATATTATGTTTTCATTTTTGTTATATGTTAGTATTAAATATTTTACAAATCCTCCCAATATTAAAGTGAAGATTTTAATAATCAATCAATAACCCATTATAGTTCTCTATATCATGAATAACCTTAGGGATAATTTTATAAACTATTGTAGCATCATGAATGTAATATTGTTGTGACATGTTATCATCAAAATTTTAATCCTTGAGGGGGTTATTCAAGCCTCCTCACTTAATTCAAAACATGGATACACCTCTATGGTATGGGTGGACTAATAAATGAGGTGAATCTATAGATAGGGCTAGATCCCTTGATGATATCACACTAAAACTACTACTAGACCTATTGCTTGCCAGAAAAAAGGAGAGAGAAATGAAAGTAAACTAAACTAGGGAGGTGGTGTGCTAAATTAACATCCCCAACTTGAATATAGTTCACTAATAATATGAGTTAGGTCTAGATCTACTCACACTACTCAAAAATGACATTCAAATATAAGTATTTAAAAACGGAGGTCATAGATAATGTGTTAAATATAAGGGATAATAAAGAGGCCTAAGGTAAAAATTAATGATCTAAATCCACTTATAAACTATTCAAGGCTATCTAGACTCACCATGTGACCTACAAGAGGACAATCCATTTAAAAAGATGTAAGAGAGGAAAAATGAGAGAGACTGAAGGCCCTACTAATATCATTCATCAACAATCATAAAAGTACATTAATTTAAAGAATTTAAAAAGGGTAAAAAAACAAAAAAAATTAACATTCAAAGGCATAAAACAAGTGTTTATTTTATCAAGGCTTTTCCATAATCATCCAAAATATCCATAACAAGCCATTCAAGGTAGCATATATAGAATAATGTGAGGAGAGAGATGATCGGCATATGAAGAGAATGATAAATGTCCTCTCCTAATGACTAAATTTAAAAACAAGAAAGCCTATAATTGGGTAGAGCTAAGAACTACATCAACATGTGTCACCTTTATATGATCATGATATTCTATAAAATGGTGTACAAATGACTCTTCAACTCCTTGGATGACTCATTAGCCCAATTTGAAACTACCCATTCTTAGTCAAGAAAGTATTACAAGTATTTGTATTTTCATGTGTCACCCTTGGTCATGATTCTTAGAGTCCTCCAACACCCTCCTAGGTGAATTAAATGTCTTTCTTAACTTGGTGAGGTTGAGGAGTAGGAATCAAGTATCCTCAAACTGATAAGAACCTATAATTTGATTGATAAGATTGATTAATACAAGAAAAGACAAAAATAAAATGTCTATCCTTCTATCTTATTCCTAATTATTACATGAGGATAGTTATCATATATTTAATACCTATCAAGTACCCTATAAGGAGGCATTCCACCTTTGTTTAATCTCAAAACCATATTCAAGATTAAGGTACATGTGAATTAGATCTGATAGGAACTCTTGATAACATGTTTATTCAATACTAGGAGTTTTAGACCTTCCTCATGAGGATTTAGAGTTATTACCACCTACCTTATCCATGTCATAGGTGGTTTCAAGGGACTCCATTAGTCATTTACTTAGTCAAAATTCATAAGAAGCACTTAAAAATTACATTTTTAGGCCTATAACAATCATTCTTAGGCCAAATTATGTATAACCACAACCCAAACGTGCCAAAATATGGATCATATAGATGATAATTATATATAAAATATATATCTAATTATTTTCAATGTCAAATAGATGCATTTTAATCACTTATAAATATAAACCTAGTCATCAGTTCATTTTTAGGCTTTTAGTTACCTAAATTGTTAATGATTGTTCTTAAAGTTGAGGGTCTCAAACTATGAACTAATGATAAAATTTGGAAGTATAGTAACCCTATTAAAAAACCTAAGATTCATTCAATCCCATAAAATCTGTCTTCAATTTATGATCAAAATACTAGGTCTTCTCGACCTCTTAGGGATGTTTTAGGATAGGTTTTAGTGCTCAATATTTTTAAGAATTATTCATATTTCATAAGGACCTAATAAATGAACAAAATCCATGAATTTTAATTATTAAACCCTCCTCAAATCCAAAAATATTCATTTTGCACCATGCATTTTCTTAATGGATCTAATCTTGAAAAGTATCCTCTTGAGTTTGTAAGACTGTGTATAGGACCAAGAAATATTTTTTTTTGCTCTAAAACCATCAAAGTGAATTTTAGTGGTTGTAAATACATAAAATATGACTATAAAAGTATTTACCATGTTTATTAATGATGAATAATATACATTGACCTTCTAAAAGGTTATACAAATAATTTTTTCATAATTTGAGGGTCTATAAGCATTTGGCCATTTTGACCCTAACTATCTTTGTTATGATGTCTCTTCCTAATTTCAATATTTACAATCAACTCAAGAACAATTATTTTTATTAATTATATTTTTCATCCATTCTATGTATTTTTAGTATTATTAATAGCATGATTTACAACACATATAAAATCTAATGACAGAATGGCATCACCTCCAAAGTATGGAACCTTAAGGAATCGAGGTGAACTTCTAGAGAAGGCTAGCATACTTTCACTAAGCTTAGTGTAGATGGTATATGACTAGTTCACATAAAACTACTACCTCTTATTGATATTTATCCTAACTAGGATTTGGTTTATGAGGAAAAGAGTTTCAAAAAATGGAAAAATGGTGATTACAACAAATAAGATAGTGCAAATTGATGATTGATTTATTTTAACACAGTTTAAAGTTTATTATGTTGAGTTTTTTAAAACACAATCTTGCACAAATATGAGATCCAAGGTAATATGGAATCTTTATCAAATAAGGAATAAATTTCCCTTAATTTTTAATCAACAAGTTTTCAAGAGGGCATAAATAATACCATAGATGAATTTTTATGACTGAAACAAGAATCAAAGCATTCACAAACTTGACAAATAACCATACATACATAAAGAAGACACATCACAAGGAAGACAAAACTTCAATCTATTATCTTTCTCCAAGCTATAACATGTAGATCGATTCTTTAAAATGCAAAATAATTTCTATAACAACAAAAATATAGATGGGATATTCTATGGTACCCATATTTATACAAAATTCCCTCTTGAAAGAGAGGGAGTTAACAAAACCTTATGCCAATTAGAGAGCAATAAAATCTAAGAGACTTCAAGTAAGCATCCTCCTCTTAATCTTTAAATGGATTCCTTTATGGAGTAAATGGATAGAAAAGAAGAATGTAACTATTGGGCACTTCAACAAGTGATGGAGAAGTGGATAAATACATTTAAAACATGTATTTTAACCCTTTCTTCTTTGATTAGTGATATTGTTACCTCTCCCAAGGAATGAAACACCAAAATTAATCATGTCTTGATAAACATTGAATGATTTTATATATTTTAGGTTATAACTTTAAAAATCTAATTTGTATTTTAAAGTGAAGAATTTTACAACCATTTAGCTCATTTAACTTTGAAAAAAAGTAAAGTGTAAATTACAACATGATTTTTTGCAAGTAAAGTAATTCAGACCTTGTCAAAAGAAAAAGTGTAAATTACAAGTTTCACTTTTACAACTTAAGCCTATCAAAAAGATGCTTGATAATTATAAGTAGCTCTTTCTCAAATAGAAGTATCAAAATTATAGTTACAATTCACAACTTAAAATATTAACAAATATATTACCAAAAATAATGTAAGATAGATAATGCATTTTATAATTAATTAAAAAAATTAATCCACAACCATGACCTCTAAAGATTCTTTGTCCTTATTTTCTTGTATCTTCTCAATGTAAGCATAAAAGATACTAAATATCTCTTGGAGGCATCCTTCATTAGGACCAAGGGTGTAAAGGTTGCTAATCACACATTTTTCTATTACTTTAGATAGTTCCCTAGATTTATCTTTGTAGACTTGAGTGTCTTTTCCTAACTGATCTAGTGTATTATAATATTTAATGAATCATTGACTAGAAATCAAGTTTAAATTTGTATCCCAAGATGATTTTATATTGACTACCCCTTTGAATTTTTCTTAAACCTACTGAACCAAAAGGTTTTGATCTTGATTATATGTTACTTCACATGATATTTTACTAAGTAAATATTTAATGTCATAGATTGTATCTATGTCCTTGTCTCATGTAACCTTGGCCGTATTAATAATCTAAGTGAGTATCTTGATTATAAAATGGGATACCCTATATATATCTTCATGCTCTATAGAAATATACAATATATTCTTTGATATGAGGGTGTTGGTTTCAGTCAAGTCAATAACTTGTAATTTTATAAAGAATAGGTTCAATTTTTCAATATCTTCCTCATACTTGCTTATCTCTAATTTTAAAGATGCTCCATCATCCTTCAAAGTCTTATAATAGTCCATTTCTAGCTCCATCACTCTATTTCCTTTCATGATGAGTTTCTCAACCTAGTATTTTATGGCCTTTCCCATGGTAACAACACATATCATTGCTTCAAATGTTTATTTGTCAAAGAATTGAGGAAGATATTATGTTAGTTTGGATATTATCTCAATGAAATTCTTTAGCTTAGTTATCAACTACTCAAATTTATTATTCAATTTATCCTTTGTGACGTTATCACTATCCATATTCTCGAAAAGAGATTTGATACTTGATTGGACATCATGTTTTAGTCCTTCCCTTATCAAACAACCTAGGTGCACTTTAGATATTTGATAATCCCCCACCACTATATCTTTGTTTTGATTGTCTAATGGGGAAATAATTTTTACACATATCTTTCCCCTCATGCATCATATGATATTATATATATGATCCTAGGGCTTGTCTTTGATCTTTTTGATGCCTCCAATATACAAAATTCTAGTTTGATAAGAGACCTTTTGTTTCTAATTATTCAACACTAATTGTGTTAGCCAACTTGGGGTTGTAGCCTGTGAATCTATCACTATCATCTATGAATCTATAGCTGAAGTTGCTACACTATTGGATATTATGACAAGTGTTGTATCTATCACTGTTGTTGTTTTTAAATCCTTGGCTGATGATTTTTCTATCTCTTTCCCATTTGTGGGTTGAGCATCCATAGTTGTATCAATGGGTCCTTATGTTTCTACCTCCTTAGTGGGGGATTGGGTTACTGTGGGAGTGGAATAAATGTGTACTTAAATGGGTGAAGTGGTTATTGATGTGTTTACTAGAAGTGTTAGATATGGGAGTGACACAAGTGGAAAGGTAGGCATGGGTAGTTGTAAAAGGGGAACCTATGGAAGGGTAGAATACAAGGAAACAAATGAATCAATTAATGTGGTGGGAAAATTAAAAGTAGATTAAATTAGGAGTGTGATAGAAGATAGAAATGAATCAATATCTATCCTAGTTGTTGGGATGGCTAGTGGGGTTGTAGTAAGGATGACTAAATCCATAGCCATGTATTTTTGGGTGGTATTAATGATTAACAAAATGGTAGTGGATATTGGGGATGAGGGGAAGTGATTATGGAAGAGGGAGGTGAAGGTGGATTCTTAGTGTCCAACTATATTTATTATCTTACTACCAAGGGATTTACTTACACAATTGGGTTATATGGATGTGTAATTACTTGCATTACTAGACTAGTAGAAATAAGAGGGGTAATTACTAGAGCTGATTCAATAGTGGAAACTAGAGGAAGGAGTATTGTGGTTGGTTGAATAATAGATATAAGAGGGGAAAAAATTTATGTTGGTTGAATAATAGTTGTGACCTCTATATAAGTTGACATAAGTTGATCCATCGACTGTGTTGTTGTCTCTTGGCTACTGGAAGGACCTTTTTTTACCTTGTGCTTCTACTTGTGTGACACAACTAAATTATCTACCTAGTTTACTTAGGTTATACTATTATGACAATCTATTATTATTACTATGCCCTTCTCCTTCACTTATCTCAACTTGTCACTGATACTTAGGGTCTCTTTGGTTACCTTGACCCCTTTGCTACTTATTCTATTCATTATTATATTTATCAATTGGGTGGTCCTACCCATTAATGAGAAGGATTCAAGTATAGATCACATAATAAGTGGAAGAGTTTGAAGATATATTCTATTATCATAATATAACCTATCAAATGTTGACTCATCATCTTTCAAATCCTTAAGGACTAGTGCTAGGTTATAGGTTTTCATTTATTCTAGGGTCATCCTAGAATAATCTCTCAACCTTACATCCTCTTCATCTTGCATGTCTTCCCAATAATATTAATAAAAAGGAACATTGTAATATGTAGTGATACCCATTATAATGGTAATATGGCTAGTCACATCATAGATGGCCTTGCATTGATAGATTTTAAGGTCATTTGAGTCATCTCAACATCAACACTTTTGGATTTTGATATATAAGGGTAGTTGTTTCATCCTATATTGATAGGAAAATAGATCCCTACATTATGTCTACTTGATAATAATTTTTGGGTTTCTACAACTTGCCTCACAAGTTTCATCATGGCTCATTTTCTGCTTACATACCTTGGAAAGGTATAGGGAAAACCACTAAAACGTCCCACTTTTATGTATGAATATGTTGGGAACTGAATGAAATATGACCCCCAATTTGTGATTTTAAATTTTGTAGTATTATAAAATATTCTCCTTTCTATCTCCTTGTCAAAAATAATTATGATGAAGTATATGAAATCATCATCAAACATTTTGAAATATTGTTTCCTTGCCTCAAGTGTGAGGTTAGGATAGTAGTTAAAGACCTTGTTGAGCTAATCAGGCATTGGGTTCAATCCTAGGAATGCCATCCCTTTTACTAATATATAGAAAAATTATGAGGTCATATAAAACTTACATGTAGTTTGAACTTCCATCAACTATTTATGAATGGATTTAGAATTCAACTTGGCCTAGTGGATGTACCATTTATTTTGGTATATCACCTTGATAAACTGGTACATCAAATCTTGATAATTTTTGGCATCTGGATTCCCTATAACTCGATGTAAGACTATAATAATGTCACCTACTTCATCTTTAAATTCTATTCTAGCCAATGTTTTAGGCATTCTAGTGGATGTAGGTATAGAGGTTTTTAGCCATTGTTTATTTAGAACTCATAAACATGATATATTATCTTAATAGAACTTCTTAGAAGAGTAAGGGGTTATGTCTAGATGGATTTTGTATTCTATAATTAAGAATACAATATCTATGAAATCAAGGTCAAGGTTTAAAATCTTCTCTCCTTTATTGTTCACCACCTCTCTCTTCTTAGTGTCATAGTGTTTTGCCATTATAAGTGCAAGATTAGGGCTCTTTACTAATAGTGGGAAAGTTATTACCTGGGGCAACCCATTTCCATATATGCTTTGTAAATAATCATTTTTTGAATTCAAAATTTATTCTATTCTTTAAATCTAATAGGTTGGTATGATCTGGGTTTATGTTAGTGATCTCATTTGTGTTTGAGTCTAAGCTAAATGGGACACCAGATCCATTTGACTTGAACTTCATTTCCTTTCTAGACATATTTTATTAAAAAATTGGTGTTTGAAATCCAAATATAGACTTGGAAAGTTTTATACTTGTAATTACAGGTAAAAAATCTAATGGAGATATAATGTGTAATTGCAAATGAAATGTCTAATAGGGTTTTAACTTGTAATTTACACTTGAAAAGTCTATTAAAAATTCTAGTGGGGTTTTTGGTTTGGAAAATCAATTCAAATTTTTTATGAGGATTTGGAGTTGTTAAAGCAATGGGAATCTTCATCAGGGTTTCAAATATGTTTTATCAACTAGGATATTTGTGGGTTTTGGTTTTGTAAAATGAATAAGGGTTTCTATCAGAGTTCATGTGGAGAATCCTAAGAAAATATTCTAGATTTTCAAAAACAAGACATAAGCCCTAGTTTTTTGGAAAGAATGCAAAAAAAATACCTTGGTTTGATGGCATGCAAAATGAAATAAAAGGGAAACTAAAAATGATACTGTTAATGAAATCTATCTAACAATTTCAAAGGTAAAATCCTAAACCTAGCATAACACTTTATATTTCATATAGAAAACAATTTTCAAGGTTTAAAGGAACTATGGGATGCTATAGAGTAATATTGTGCTTGCACATAGAGGATGGAAATGACATAGTGTAGAATTGGTGAGGTTTTTCTTGGCAAGACATTGTTTGGTGAAGCATTCAAAAGCTTCTTGGGATATAGAGATCCAATTTCCAATTTTACAAATGTTAAACAAATGAACAAAAAACTTAAATTTAATTAAAAAAACCCACATTTAATGATAAGAAAGATGGTGGTTGGTAAAATGGTAGGAGAAGAAAGGTTTTGGAGTGGCACTACAATTTTGTAAATTGTAAAATTGCATTTTGAATTTTAATCTTGAATTACTACCTAGTAGTTTGTTGGAGGAAGTAGGTATTAGAACTTGAGTTGCACTTTGAAAATTTTCAAGTTCCAAAGTGCAACTGGATTTTTGGTTTCCATGGATAGGGAGGAAGGGTAAAAATTGAATCGAGTTGCATTTTTCAACTTTACAAGTTGTAATGTGAAATTAGAGTTCTAATTTGTGCAAGTGTGGTGAACAATGGAAAAGAAAACTTGAGTTACACTTTACAAATTTGTAAGTTTCAATGTGCAACTAGAGTTTCAGTTTCTAAAAGTACTAGGGAAGAGTAGAAGGTGGGGTTATGCTTGTAATTTGTAACTTTTCAAGTTTCAAAATTTACTCAAATATTTGGTTTCTATTGTCCTTTGGTTTAATAAAAAATAGAGGTTTGGGTACTTTTTTAAACTTTTAAAGTTTAAAACTACATCCAAATCATTAGTTTTTGCTAGGTATGGAAAAAAGGATTCTTTGGACACATTAAAGCTTTTTCCTAAAACAATAATTGGTCTCCCTTAGGGTAAAATATCTTTTGATATTTTTGGCCCAAAAATATCAATATTTTTGGTGACTTATGTGGGGTGATTATTTGATAATCAATTTATTTTTAGTAACCTTCTAGTTAATTAGGCATGTAGTCATTGTAAGATTTAACACACTTTGAATGGAGAAGAAGAAATTGGGAATTACCTAAACAATAAAAGAACATGGAAAAATAAAATAGAAACAAAATAAGGAAACAAATAATCATAATGAGTTACAGACCTTGTGTGAAAGCACTTATTTAGGGAAACCAACTAAACTTAATTTATACAATATTTTGGAAGGAATTACAATAATAGAAGTAAGCTTTTAGGTATATCCCATTGACTGTGATTGGTATCTCCAATCCATTGAGCCTAGATAACTGGAATACATTGTATGATTTGCATTGAGTTATGATTTATGGACCACTCTATATACATCAAAATTTATATGCTTTTTTGGTTTGTCTCTTTTATCATCTCATTTTAGAATCATGTCTCCTTCATTGAAGCTATTTTTAGATGATTTATTATCAAAATTTATTTTTATTTGATCCCAATTTACTTCAATAACATACATTTATTGGTTCTTTATTTCTTCTAACTCCATGATTTCCACCAACTCCACTATCATTTCATCATTTTTAATCAAGTCCAACTGATGATTGAGCTCTATATATGGTAACTCAATTGATATAGGAATTATATCTTCCCTTCCATAGACCAACATGAATGGATAATTATCAATATCTCTCTTGGAAGTTATCCTATCATCCCAAAGTGTTGATTTTAACTTTGTGTGCCATATCCTTTGGTTATCCTCCACTATAATGTTGACAATCTTTATGATATTTTTTTAGTAGATTCATCCAATCCATTAATTTGTGGGTGATAATTGGATGAGGTATTCAACTATACATTTTACCTTAACACCCATTCACTCACCTAATTTCCCACAAAAGCTTTGAAATTGTCTGAGATAATGGTGTAAGGAACACCAAATCTAGTGACAATGATATCCATGAATTCGAGGATAGAAGCCTTTATGACATTTTATAATGCAACTACTTTGGTCCATCTAGTGAAATAATTATTTATTGTAAGGACCCATTTTTGGCCTACACTTGATGGTAGATTTATCATGCCAATAAAATCTAATCCCTATTGGATAAATGGTTGGTCAATTTGGATTGGTTTGAGATGGAGGGATGTCAATATTTGCTTGCCTATAAATTAGGCACATTTCTCAAAAAAATTCACCCATTTATGGGCATATTTGAATAGGTTGGGCTAATAATATTTTTCCCTTATTATTTTAAGGTAATGGTTCTTATAGAGAAATATCCACCTAATGATCCATCATAAAACTCCTCAAGGACCTTGGGAAATTGATCATGCTTGATTCACCTCAACATAACTCTATTGATATATTTAATAAATAATACTCCATAAAAAAGAAAATAAATAATAGATTGGAGTCTAAAATATCTCTTCTTATATTGTTGGAGATCATGTAGGTATTCATTAGTATAAAAGAAGATGATCATGTAACTGATCTAATTATTGACTAGTGTGGAGTGGATGGTTGGAATGACTATTGAACATATACTATATCAAAAATATTTATATCAAAATCAAGTTGTTCCCATAAGCCCTTTCCTCTTACGAGCTTTTTTATTTTAATATTCACATCATATTCCATGACTTTTGTGATCCAACCTGATCTCTTATCATTTATTTCACAGCTCAGCAAGATCTCTATGACACTTTGGTGACTTACCATCAGATTAAATTTATTATCAGAGAGAATATTTTAGAGCTATTTTAGAGATTTAATTATATCATATACTTTATTTTTAATAAAATTGTATTTTTCCTTGTAATTCTTCAAGGATTGATTGAAAAAAGATATAGGTTACTCCAACTATTCTTTATTATGTTGGGTTAGAATAGATGATATGCTACCTTGCCCTCCAAAATCATAGAGAATAAAATCATTCTCATATTTGGGGTTGACCAGGGTAGGAGCTTGAGAAATAACTTGCTTGATGGCTTTAGACTATACTTTCCTTATTATGTCCAGCTTAAACTAACCCCCTTATTAATCATGGGAGTAAGGGGCTTGGCCATGGAGGAAAAATTTAGAATGAACCTTCTTAAAAATTTGATCTTTTTTAGTAAACTTTATAATCCCTTTTTATGGCTTAGAAGTGGTATTAATGATCTAACACTTACCCTCTCCATGTCTATTGCAATAACCTTTTTTGAAACAATGCGTGTCAATAGTTTCCCTTTATGAACTATAAAAAAACACTTTTTTGGATTGTTGGAAACTTCAAATTATCTACACCTTTCAAAAACTTTCCTAAGGTGATCTAGGTGATCACTAGCATGTTTTGAATAAACAGTGATGTCATCTAAGTAGACTGGGATCATCTCATTTATCAAACCCCTAAAATCCTTATCCATGGCTCTTTGGAATGTAGCACCAATGTTAGTTATATTGAAAGGCATCCTTTTATAGGCATATGTGCCTCATTTTTTAGTGAAAGTGGTCTTGAACTGGTCTAAATCCTATACTAGGATTTGGTTATATCTAAAATAACTATCTAGAAGGGAAAACCTTTTAAATCCTAATATAATTTCAATAATTTCCTCCATGGGTGGAAGGGGATAATTATCCTTCAAGGATGCTTTATTTATACCCCTAAAATATACTAAAATATTAATTTCACCATTCGTTTTCCTCATAAAGACCAAGTTAGTAACCCAAGATGAGTGTTTGATAGGGAAAATGATGTTAGCCTCTATCAATTTGGACAACTCACTCTTCATCAGTGGTTCTATTTCTAGATTTATTGGTCTCTATTTTTGTCTAACAAGTTTGGTATTTGGTTTAATCTCTATTGTGTGTTGGGATAAGCTAGGGTCAAAATCCCCTAGATCTTTATAACTATAAGTGAAGCTATCATCAAATTATTGACAAAATCTAATAAAATATTTATTTTTAGAAGTATTGCATACCTTTTATATATTCAATTCTTTGCCTTATGAGATAACTATTGGCTCATAGTCTTCTTCATTGACCATGATATTTTTCTTATCATCCTTTAGCTGATCATTAGAGTTGAAGATGATTTCTAGAGTAATAAGACCCATGGGCAACTTGTTTATTTTAAATTAAATGATTTAATCCCCATATTATTCTTGGAGTCTTAACTAATTTTTATTTGAGAATTTAAACTCATCCTATAGAAAATTCATAATTTGCTGATCACTATCAAAAAATTGCTAGTTGGTAGCACTATCTACAATAAATGGTCTCACTATTAATTTTAAATGTTGGCTATTATTATTCTTTATCTCTCTAGGTCGGTTGTATTGAGAACCCACTAAGGCCATGCGATCAACATCCTTGTTCTATGATCGTGGTACCACTTGAATGTTTAAAGTGATAAAATACTCTAATTGGTCCAAAACCCTATGTTTGTAATATCTTAACAAGTTATTCTTGGTTTTACTTTTAGATCTTACTTGGTGAATGATTAGTTCACTATCACCAAACACTTATGATGACTATGTTCCCCTTTATTTGGCCAATTAGAGACCTCAAATCAATGTTTCATAAGAATCCACATTGTTAGTGAGACTAAACTAAATTCTAAAAGAATAGAAATAACTCTCCTTTTGGGGAGAGATCAAAAAAATTCTTGCACCTATACCATTCCTGCTTCTTGATCCATTAAAGAATAATTTCCACATTCCCTTAAGATCCTCAGCTAGTTTCACAAGGTTTGGGATAACTACATCATTTTCATGAATGCAATAATACACCCAACCTAGTTTCTTTGACATAATCATAAGTATCAAAGTAGAGAGCTAATCCACATCCATCTAGATGAGTGTCTAAGATTTCTTCCATGGGTGTTGCAACCTCATGGTCAAGTTGTTACTTATGATTTTGTAATGTGTAATTCATATCCATAGGGATAGGATTTTATGGCTCAAATTGGTCTTTAGTGATTGACTTTGCTCTTATTGTCACTCTAGTTCCATATCTTGTCCTAAGAAACATATGGGACCAGTCAATAGATAGATAACCTCCTATTTTTTTAGTGAATTCTCTAGAAAGGTAGATAGAAAATAGGGGGTAGATTAATAACTAAGATATCTTAGGATATTGATAAGATTGGACATGCATGGATGGTAAGGTTTAAACCTTTTATAGTTTGAACTATTTGGACAATAGTCCCATCTAATTGAATCATGCCTTTTATGACATGTGTATATTTAATACCAAGAGCATTAGCTATTTTATTGGGCATAACAAAATTTCTATCCCTAGAGTCTACCATGTAGTTATGTATGATTTTTTTACCAAATATGAGTGAAAGGTAAAAAAGGGAAGGCTTACCATTTTTACTTAATTTTATATCTGATATAGGTTGACACAAATTGACTATAGTAGTGGGTCTCTTAGCTGGGACCTTATCTATTATTTGGGAGTTTTTTAAAGCTTCTTGAATCAAGTCCCTTTGTGTTAGAATAGATAGTGTTTCCCATATGGTGGCATTCAAGTTAGTCTTATTTATTTGTTCAACAATACAAAACATAATGTTAGCAAACTTTGTTCCTACCTTTGTAAAATTTATATCTTCTTTCACAATATTTGGGGTCATAAATTTTGACTTGGGCAACCCCATTATCATATTGAGTGGTCTTTGTAATGCATTGCCTTTTTCATCCTCTTATAAAAATCTAGAATTTTTAGCATACTAAACCCTAGGGGTTTGATCCATTTTTATTCGCCTCCTTTTAGATCATGTATTCATTACCACTAAACCACCACCATTAGTTATCCCATCCTCCTAATTTACTCCATAAAAATCATCCTCTTACTATTTTAAAAGAGTAGCTTCATTTTCATCAAGCTCTTGTGCATATTCCTATTGGGAAGTAGCTTATTCTTGATATCCTTGGGTGTTTGATATGCTTTGTACCATCAAGGCTTGATTGATGACAACATTAGGATAAACATTATAATTATACAACTGAGTAAAAGGATAACATCACTCTTATTCCTAAGCTAAGTTATTTTAAATAGGTGAAATGGATTTAGAGGTATCTAGTGCAAGTAGAGCATGGATGTTTGGAGGATTTGCTTGCATGGTTTTAATTTAGGGTTATGATCTGACTTGGTATGTCTCTTTATTGGGCTGATATGTTTGTTTACCTTATTGATAAGGCCTTATTTTTGGTATTTTTACCTTTTCATGGCTACCATCTGATTACCAAAGCTTTTAAGTGGTGACTTAACTTCATATAAATCATTATAAGGGGTAGGAGTCAATGGTAATACTTTTTTTACAGTGGGAATTGGGGCTAAGTGGGTTACATGGGAGGCACTTCTATAAATAATAACATTAGAGGCTAAGGAGCAATTTTTCCAACTTGAATGAGGTAATATTTTGCTCTTATTTCTATGTCATAAGCATTGGGGAGTGTGGTTCCATCCATTGATTGAATCATGATAGCTATATCACTATTTAAGGCTCTCAAGTAATACAAGAATGCATTATTCTAGGTTGGCTTAACCAAAACTAGGATTATATTTCATATATTTTAAAAGAAAAAATTGAAATCACTCAAGAAAACATGAGTAGCCAGTTTAATAGTGTTTAGTTGTTCAACTAGAGAGGTGGTCACTCTTATCATCAAATTATGTGCATAGGGTAGACCCTAGATCATCCTATATATAGATGGATTTGGGAAGAAAATTTTTATACCATTGTAAGGACTTCCCATTAAATGAGGAGGTAAGAAGTCTAATAGAAACATTTTCTTGTGCTATATTATGAATTGATCAGATGTTAGCAATATCCTATATATATTCAATGTGAATAATGGAAGTTTCACTAGTAAAATATAGAAGGCTTTTTAGAGAAAAGTTGGGTATATCATCATAGTGGTCCAATTAAAGTGGGCTACCTCTATTCAAGGCTATTAAATTTTAATTTCTTAGGGCCATAATAAGAGGTATGAAACAACTATGGGTATTTGTGGGAGATGTAAATAGATTTACAGGATACATTATAGTATAAGGTATGAATGATATTGATTTCTTTTTATATGGAAATGATAATTCTTTCAAGTCAATTCTCTTACCTTTAGTAGATGATCTGGTATGTATCTTTGGCATATATAAACTTAGATTTGATGAATCTATAAGCTAGTGGAGTTGTTAGGTGATTTTTAAAGTGTATACAAGGCTCATATAATTCTTGTTGTGAATAACACCAATCTCTTAGTTGTGATTTTTGTGTCCCACTAGGCATGCCAAAAACTGTTATCAATTAGATTTTGCACCCATTTTATGTATTTGTAGTAATATAAATAGCATGAGCTATAACATGTGGAAAATATAATCACACAATGGGATCACCTCCAATATGTGGAACCTTGGAGAATTGAGGTGAACCTATGGAGAAGGATGACTTCCTGTCACTAAGCTACAAATGGTATATGACTAGTTCACATAAAACTACTGCCTCTTAGTGATATTTCTCTTAACTAGGGTTTGGCTTCTGAGGAAAAGAGTTTTAGAATGACTTTTAAAAAATGGAAAAAATGATGATTTCACCAAATAAAATAGTGTAAATTAATGATTTCTTTATTTTAACATACTTCTATGTCTAATATTTTGAGTTTATTAAAACATAATCTTGCACAAATATGAGATCCAAGGTAATATGTAATCCTTATCAAATAAGTAACATATTACTTTATTTTTAATCAAAAAGTTTTCAAAAGGGCATAGATAATATAAATAATGAATCTATATGGCTGAGACAAGAATCAAAGCATTCACAAACTTGAAAACTAGCCATACATACACAAAGAAGACATAACACAAGGAAGGTAAAACTTAATTATATTATCTTTCTCTAGGCTACAACATGTAGATCAATTCTTCAAAATGCAAAATAATTTATCTAATAGTAAAAATATAGATGGGTTATGCTATGGTTCCATATTTATACAAAATACTCTCTTAAAAGAGAGGGATTTAACAAAACCTTACGCTAATTATAAAGCAAGAAAAATCTAGGAAGCTTCATCCAAACATCCTCCTCCTGAGTTTGGAATGGAATCCTTAGTGGAATATACAGATGGAAAAGAAGCATGAAACCATTAGGTGATTCAACAAGTGATGGAGGAGTGGAGAGATCCATTATAAAAAAGTAGTTGAACCCTTTCTTCTTTGAGTTGTGTTATTGTTACCTCTCCTAGGGAATTAGGCACCAAAATGAATCATGTCTTGATAAACATTAAATGCTTTTAGATATTTTAGGTTATAACTTGAAAAACCTAATTTATATTTTTAAGTTAAGACTTTTACAAATTTTTAAGTCATTTAACTTTGCCAAAAAGGAAAGTGTAAATTACAACATGATTTTTTTCAAGTGAAGTAATTCAAACCTTGTCGACAGGAAAAGTGCAAATTATAAGTTTCACTTTTATAACTTAAGCCTATAAAAAAGATGCTTGAAAATTACAAGTGGTTATTTCTCAAAGAGAACTATCAAAATAATAGTTAAAGTTTACAACTTACAACTTTGCAAAATATATTACCAAAAAGAATGTAAGTTATATAATGTATTTTATAATTAATTGAAAAAATTAATCCATGACCGCAACCTCTAAAATTTGTTTATACTTATTTCCTTGTATATTTTCAATGTAAGCATCAAATATGTTAGAGATATCTTGGAGCTATTCTTCATTAAGATCAAGGGTGTAAATGTTGCTAATATCACAATCTTCTATTACTTTAGATAGTTCCTTGGATGCAACTTTATAGACTTGAGTGTCTTTTCCCATCTGATCCAATGTATTTCTATATCTGATGAATTAGTGAATAGAGCTCAAGTTAAAAAATTGTATCATGGGCTGATTCTCTCTTGATTAACCCTTTAAATTTGTCTTGAACCTATTGAACTGAAAGGATTTGATCTTAATGATTTGTTGCTTCACATGATAATTTACTAAGTAAATCTTTGATGTCAATGATTGTATTTGTGGCCTTGTCACATGTAATCTTGGCCTTATTAATACTCTCAGTGAGTATCTTGGTTTTGAAATGGTCTACCCTATTCAAATATTCATACTATATATAACTCTTTAATATCTTCTCTTATATGAGGGTTTCAGTCTCAATCAAGTCAAAAACCTATAGTTTTGGAAAGAATAGTTTTAGTCTTTCAATATCTTCCTCATAATTTATTATCTCTACTTTCAAAGATTCCATATCATCTTTCATAGTCTTATAATACTCCATTGATAGCTCTGTCACTCTATTTCCTTTGATAATGAGTTCCTCAACCTAGTGTTTTGTTAGCCTTCCCATGGTAATATTGACCATATTTGGTTCAACCCCTATTATTTTAAAATTTTAGATAAAGTTCCATGTGTCTTATGGGATCATAGATTGTCCTACATGTCTCACTTACTCTTTCCCTAGTCCTTGTTGAAACCCATCCTCCTTGTACTAGCTCAGTCAATAAAAGTCAATGTTGGTAAACTATGATAAAACTTAGTCAAAGGATAAATTTATTTTATAAATGTCTTAAAATGGTATTTTTAGGTTTTAATGTGTTTACAAGTCATAAATTGACCACTTGCTAGGTTTTAGGTGATAAAAAGGTCATTTGGCCACCTTTTAGCTTGATTAAATGACTTTTGAGGACTTTAAAATTAAAATATTTGTCCTTAAGGTGGATGAGAATGTGGAGGAGGTCAAATGATGTCATAATCATGTCAGTTGGTAATTACAAGTCTGTTATGATCATGAAATGGTAGCTTTTCCTAAAAAATAGGACCCTTTGGGCACTTGTACAGACTTCTCAAGTCCATCATCAATTTAAAATATGGAGTGTATCTTCACCTACCCATAGTTCATATTTAAATTTGGTTTTCATAAAATTCAATAGAATATCCATTCCCAACTTCTTTTCCTTCATTTTCCATTGGTAAGCCAAGGAAGAGTATATTCAATAACTCACTATGGAAGATACAAATGGAAATGGAAAGAGTTATTCTAGGGGTGGATTATAATATGAGTAAAATTAATTTTCATAATAATATTTTGAATTTTTTTATCCTCCTTTATGAACAATCATTTACACTCTAGGCATCTTTTTATGGAATTGCATTCAAGAAGGGTGTAAGTTTCCATATGTTTCTTGTTTTCAAGAATTTAGGGAGCTATGTGAGATTGATGAGGTGTTTTCAGGTGTTAATAGGGTTTTATATATTATTTTTAAATTATTTAACACCCCTCTTTGAATTCCATTGAAGGAGGATTTCAAAATGTGCTTGTTTCTCAAAGTTTGCATTCATGGGCATGAAACCTGAGTTTTGTAATGTGAACGAGAGCTCCATAGGAGGTTTAAATTATCTTGGATTAATATTTAAAATTTTATTAAATTTAAATGTTGATATATCAATTGTCACTTCTTCAAATCCAAATTTTTCATCTATTCCCTTCTTCATTACCTATGTATTTACAATCATCTTACATAGGGTTTCCAAGAGGTTATACAAAAGAATGAATCATGGAACATATGATGGAACTAATTTCTAAGAATTATAATATCAAAAGGTTAATATTTTTCATGTAATTGAGGTTTATAGGCTATGAATATTGCAATTTTTAGTTCAAATAGTGATTTGACTGTATTTGGTCCCACAGTCCCTGAATGTTGTAAACAGAGATCTTGAGCTTCTTTGAGATTATATGAGTCATGAAAAAGAGAAATATTCAATGATATTATTTGTTTATAATTGTATCCATATCCACCATAAAAAATGTTACCAATTTTTATGTCAAAGTGACAAGTGGAATATGGTCATTGAGACCCTTAAAAATGACCAAAAATCACTGAATTGTGATAGTGAACTCTATATGAGTTGATGGAAATTTGATGTTGCACTTCACATAGAAAGTCATAAACCATGAAATCATGGGAGATAAATTCAAAATCGTTAAAATTGAGAATAATGAGTGAAAATTACAAATTAAAGTGTGAATTTGATGTTTGAACCCCTCAACAACCTCCCTTGTCCATACATAGGCCTGGGAGAGGCCATCCACAGTTAGGCAGGGTTTTCCAAAGAGTGGTGAAAGGTTGAGATTTGGTATTACCTAGAGTTTTAAAAGTGATAAGGAGATATAAGGTGGTTTTTTTCTTTAAAATACCTTAATTATAATCAAACCACCTCAATCAATTTCCAGAGAACATATAAACACCTCTACAAGCCTAGAAACATAGTCAAGGCAAGGTATGTTGACAGTGAGGAGGAAGTTGAAATTTTAAGTTTGGTTTGTAATTATAAAGTTTATATAAAGTGAAATTAATTAATTTTAACTTGAATTAAATAAATATAGACCTAAATACATCATGATCTAAGCCTAAATTGGCCAAAACACCATTAAATAGGGGAAAGAATGATGATTGTGATAGTTAGGGTAGAAGATGACCTAATGGAGGGTCTTCAACATGAATTTGATATAGTTTGGAGATTTTAAAAGTTAATTAAAAAAATGGAGTATAATTAAAAATTAAATAATTAAATAATTTCCAAAAGCATGGAACCAAGCTTAGAAGGCCAATAAAATAGGGGTAAAGCCTGACTGTGATAGTCAAGGTAGAGGCATCTTCCTTAAGGACCTAAAAATGGATTATGCTAGTTGGAAATGATTATAGGAAAATAAAATGAATGAAGGAATAATATTACTTGGTAAATTTGAATCAAATATTTCAATAAACTTCAAACAATCTTAGATCACAACCTACAAGACTATCTTAATCCAAACAGGCAAAAAAGACTAGGTTTGGGAATCAAATGATATCATGAAAAAAGAGAAGAGAATACATTGTTTAAGAGAAATAAAATGTGTCTAATGAATCACAAGAACCATGATTAAGGTATTTTATATACATATTAACCTATACCAAAACTCAAACCACCTACAAGTAGGTCTTAAGGGGCTATCTCAGTCCACATAGGCAGTGGTCTAGCCTTGAGCATAAGGGATGCATTAGTGTAAGGGATGGAGATAAATTTTTAAAAAATGATTTATAACTAATAACATAAGATTATTAAAATAAATAAAAGTTTTTAATATTATCTTAAATCCTAAAACCTAGCTTAAGAGAACCTACAACCAATCCTAACATAGTGATTCCTCTCTTAGGCATTCATAGGCCTACTTGAGTTTCCAAGAGCATAAGAAGTGTCTAAGGGGAAAATAGTATTTTAAGTAGTTATAATGAGTTTTTATAAGCATTATTTATCCTTAAATTTCATAATAAATATAATTTCAATCACATTTATCTCCAAAATACACCATATACCCTGCCTACCCTCAAACTATGTTTTTTCAAAAGTTTACCTTGGAAAAATGGAGAGTTGGAGGACCAAATGGAGTATTTGAGAGATAAAATTTGGTAAATAGTACCATTAGTAACCATATGACACTATAAAATAATAATATTTTACCATATAACATGGTAAAACCTCTCTATTTTGTCTCAGAGCAGGGGTTGTTTTAACATGCATGAAGGGACAATTTGAAGGAAAAAGAGTGAAATTGGTGACTAGATGGAAAGAAAAGATAAATTGAATGTTTTTTAATATTTAAAACACATAAAATAATCTAATAAACATTATTTAAAGTCTTATGTCAAACAAGGTACCCCATACCACAATGGTTGTGGTCACCATGAAGTTTGTTGCTAGTGGAGAAATGAAGAAAAGGTGAATTGGAAGTTGCTTGCAAGGTAACTAGGTTTTTTTGAGGTGTTTTTTAATTTAATAATATGTTACACACCTTCATAGATCATTTTAAAATCAATTTAAACCTTAGTACTCACCCAACATCCATTTTCCTTATCTAGCATGCAAAAAGGCATAGACTAGTCTTTTGGCCATTTAAGAGTTTTCATACTTCCACAATGAACTAGAAGAAAAAAATTGATATGGAACATGGTATGGGTCATATTAAATGGAATCAAATATTTCCAAGATATTTCACATGTGTAGGATCCATTTTTGAGCATTTATGGTCTTCTAGGCTAAAGAGGCCTAATTGGGAGGACTAATTGATCAATAAATGCACTTGCCTTGGGTTTTAAACCATGAAAATTGGTAAAGAGAAAAAAAATGGAAAATGTTAATCAAAAATGGTATCTCTTAGTCCTTTAATTCTGTTCATTCTCCTTCACAATTGGATTTGTGCAAATTATAAGGCTACAAGAAGACAAGGTCTAGTGAATGCTCTATAGGCAAAATGGGATCTTGGTGAGAGCTTGATGATTTAAAATGGATTTTTTTCAGTCAAATATTATTATAATATGACTATCATGAATAAAAATTTTACCAATTGAGATAAATCCAAATTTTAGCTATTTTAGCTAAATTAAGCCTAATTAGATAAGGAGGCCTTGTGACACTTAAGAGAGGAATTGATGATTCCAAGTGATGTAACTGATTTAGATGATTAAAAATTATTTTAAAGTGTCCTTTGGATTGAATTATAACTATATAAGATATCTCATGATCAAATTATTTCCTCT
This sequence comes from Torreya grandis, assembly GCA_037957365.1. Classification (NCBI taxonomy): domain Eukaryota; kingdom Viridiplantae; phylum Streptophyta; class Pinopsida; order Cupressales; family Taxaceae; genus Torreya; species Torreya grandis. Next base: position 117,589 of record JARHVA010006468.1, on the reverse strand, counting down.
TTCCACTTGTCAAGGAGGAGTTTCAATACTCAAAGATGCTTGTGAAGAGTTTTAATGGCACATGTGAGGAAGGTGCTCAATTTGGGATGGAAACATGTCAATATAAGTTATTTTATCTCTAATACACCTCATTTACATGATAAAATTGTCCCTAACCTTCTTTTAAGTGTTCTTGAAAGCCCATCATGAAGGCAGTTTCACAAGAGAACATGATTGAGGAGATTGCTATGCCAAACTTAGAGAATAGGCTAATTTGGGATAGAATGATGCACAAATCAGTTTAATTAATTTTAATACACCTCATTAAAATTAATTATAACTTATTTCAACCTTTGGGTAGTTTCCCTTATGTGTTTTCAACTTCTCTTCTCTCTCTTCTTCCAAATTCTATAAGTATGAACCATGTTGGCTATTGTAAAGGAAACCACAAATAGTATGGTGAGACCGTGCTAGTATGACATTGTATTTTTTATTTAAACATTAAATACAAGTTTTATTGTAAGTTAAGAATTTTTTTTATATGTATGTGAGTGACGTATAGTGTATCTAAGTGATGGTGTCATTCTTACTCATCTTTATCCTTCATGAAGCAAGAAGTTTTGATTTTAACAGGTCATGTGAAGTGTATGAATGTACTAGGATCCTCTTCAAGTATGAAATTGTCTCTATGGTGTGAAATCTGACCCTAGATCAGTTATCTTATTGATTATCCTATGTATACCTACCTTCACATTGAAACACTATATTAAGATCTTTCAATACATAGAATTGTTCTTGAAAAGCCTTTTTCTTTAGTAGGAGTGTGATAGTCTATGGGATATGTCTTGGTGTATCACCTCTTTAGTGTAGTTTCCTTTTCATGAAAACTCTTAATCCTTTTCCCATAAACATGCATTATATTAGGTGATAAGTACTTAAAGATGAATTTAGGGAGCTAAACCTTTCATAATCTAGAGATTCATCTCTCTTATAAGTTCACCCAGAACTTGAGATATGATTCCTTGTTACATCAAATTAAGGGAGATTCATAGAGTGTCCTAGGGTGCACAATTTTATGACAACAATTTTGACATGCCTAGTGAGATAGCTAGTCCTAATTGCTTTCATGTCAAGGTGAATCTTGGTCTTGATAAGCCCAAGGTTGTAGAAGTGTTTCTAATCCATCATTTGGTGAATTCAAAAGGTGAGAATCTCTAGTTGTAGATCAATTTTTCCACATTATATTTCATGGTAAAGAAGAGGAAGAAGAGATAGCTAGGAAATATGCTTTCTTAGCCTTCAACACCCAAAATCCAATCAATCTTCCTGCATATAATCCTATCCCTCCTAATGTTACCAAAGGTCTCCTCAAATTCAATGAAGAAGGTCTTATTACCCCATATGAACACATTAAGGACATCTCAATTTTTTTAAATTTCCACAATATCACTCAAGTCAACATAGCTATTAGGCTACTTGTCATGTATCTAAAGATTAAATCACTTGATTGGTATAAGACATTAGGAAGTGGTTGCATCACTAATTAAGATGGCTTTAGAGAGCTGTTGGTAAATACGTTTGAGAATAAAACTGACCACATTTCACAAATCCATTAGTTGAATGTGATAAGGAGAGGTCACAATGAATCCATGAGAGATTTCAATAAAACATTTCAAAGAACATGGCATACGTTGCCACCTATCATGATAACCCCTACAATATTTATTTTCCCCACTTATCTCAAGGCCATTGGCACCAATGTGGCAATAATTTTGCAATAAATGGGAGGATTTACTCTACTTGATTCATATGAGATAGCTATTAAAGCTGAGAATAGTTTGATACTAGCTAGAAAATTGTCCCCAAGAGTTATTATGCCTTTGTTATCTCATAGTTCATTTAAAACCCCAAGTGTGGATAAATTTCCCAATACCACTGTTAAGTATATAATCACTCCCAAGAAGGTGGATAATGCTATAGAAATATATGAAATGATCAAGTCATTACACTCTTAGCTCAAACAAGCTCAATTGTAAGTAAGTACTCCACCTAATCCCTAATGTAATCACCAAGGTCATCAAGTTTTCAATAGGAAGCCTAATAGCTATAATCCTAATTCCATTCCATCCACAAAGGCTATTGTTCTAGTCTCTACTAACCTAGTTCAAGGAGAGGAACATCTAGATCATTGGGGATAATATCAAGGTCATTTTATGTATGATAGTAGAGGAGGTTGTCAAGCCTTAGTATCACAAGAAAGAGTTATTCCTTACCTCACATCAGAAGAACAAAACCTCATGCAAAGGGATACTCATAGAGAAAGTAAAACCCAAGGTACTATTCTTATGATATTTCAAAGCAAATAAAACTATGTGAACAAGGTTGACAAAGCACTCAAATAATTGTCATTCAATACCTCTTCTCTATTGCCTTCACAAACTAAAGATGAGTTTATTGTTCTTAAGACTTCATAAGAGTTAAGGGAGGATGCTATCATAAATGAGCTCCTTGAACACACTAAATAAGGATCTGATGATATGTAGAAGCCAACAAAGGTTTTTGGAGAAGAAGACACTTCAATGGTAAAACAAGAAGAATTAGACCTTGAGTGGATTGATGAATTTCCATGCTTCATGGAAGATGATGATGGTCAACATGTAACACAAGGTGAAGAAGAGGTGCCCAATAGCCAACATGATGCTCCATAAGAAGTTGGTAAGAATGTTGATGAACTTCAAACCATTTCCATTGATCATGAGTATATGGTATTCTGGGATGATATTGAATTTTTTTTTGAGCTTGGATGATGCATCCCCACTTAATGAAGAACTTGAGAAGAGTTTTAAAAAAGATGTTGTAGTTGAACCTACTGAAGATCATAAAACACATCCAAAAAAAGAGAAAAGTAATAATGACTCATCTAAATAAGATCAAATGCCTAAATTAGATGAAGAGTACAAGGTTATAAGAAAGGTAGTAAGTTTTGAAGACCCTCTCCCATGCTTTCAGCTATTAGTACCACCAAAGCTTGATGGAGACCTTACCTTTCAAAATGAATACAACCTTGATGATGTAAAGCCACTTGAGTTTGAGGTTGAATGTGAAGATCAAAATGAGTCTATAATAAATAAAAAATCACTTGAACCAAGGGCTATGGTTTCCATTGAAACCAATCAAGAGGAGTATGTTTGTATTAAACACATGTTCTTGGCTATGAAACTAAATGAAATCAATGCAAGCACCATGGGAAGTAAGAGAGGTGTTGAAAAAACAAGGAAATCACCTAAGTGGTATATTTCAAACTCTTCTATTCCAATTCAAGTAGATGATATGAAAATCTTTGTTTTTGATCTAGGAGGATAGTTTCTATTTATCTAGTTTGTACACTTTAGAGTGGTTTATTTCAGTTGTCTTGTGTTTCCTAAGTGCTTCATTGCATAAGTGTGTTTATTTCATTTTGTTGGTGTGTGTATTTATTTGTGTGTGTGTGTGTGTGTGTCAAACATATTGTTTCCTTTGAGCCAAAGGTCTGTGAAAGTCAATTAGAGTGCTCATATGCATGATGCCATGCCCAATGGAAGGATTAGGCAACCAGTCTTAGGCATAGTAGGCATGCCACTCTGGGAATCACTAAGAATGTTGACCAAATTAGGCCCCAAGTTAAATTTGGATCAATTCCTACTATTTTAAACTTTTTATATAAAGTTTTGTGTCTTATGGGGTCATCTAATATCCTACATGTCTCACTTACTCTTTCCCTAGTCCTTGTTGAAACCCATCCTCCTTGTACTAGCTCAATCAACAGAAGTCAACATTGGTCAAATATGGTAAAACTTAATCAAAGGCTCAATTTATTTTATACATGTATTAAAATGTTATTTGATAGGTTTAAATATATTTATAAGTCATAAATTAACCACTTTCTAGGTTTTAGGTGCTAAAAAGGTCATTTGGCCACCTTTTAGCTTGATTAAATGACTTTTGAGGACTTTAAAATTAAAATATGTCCCTAAGGTGGATGAGAACGTGGATGACATCAAATTATGTCATAATCATGTTATATTATAGTTAAAAGTTTGTTATGATCATGAAATGGTAGTTTTTCCTCAAAAATAGGCCCTTTTAAGTACTTGTACAGATTTATCAACTCCATCATTACTAGAAAACATGTTGGAGTGTCTCTTAATCTCCACAAAGGTCATCTTAACATTTTTTTTAGAAAATTTCATATAATATCCATTCCCAACTTCTTTTCCTTCATTTTCCACTGGTAAGCCAAGGAAGGGTAGATTCAATCACTCATAATGGAAGCTATAGGTGGAAATAGAAATAGTGCTTATAGGGTTGGATTTTAATCTTATTTAAATTAATTTTAATAATAATAATTTTCATTTTTTTTCATCCTCATTTATGAACAATCATTTACACTCTATGCAACTTTTTGTGGAATTGCATTCAAAAGGGGTGTAAGTTTGCATCTATTTCTTTTTTTCAAGAATTCAAGGAGCTATGTGAGTTTGATGAGGTATTTTTAGGTGGTAATAGGTTCCTCTTCATGTTGTTTCAATTATTTAACACCTCTCTTTAAATTCACTTAAAGGAGGATTTCAAAATGTTATTGTTTCTCAAAGTTTACATTCATGGGTAGGTAACCTAAGTTTTACAACATGAAGGAGAGCTCCATGGGATGTTTCAATTATCTTGGATTCATATTTGAAAATTTATTAAATTTATATTTTGAGATATTAATTAGTTCTCATTCAAATCCAAATTTCTCATCTATTCCCTTGTTCACTGCCTGTGCATTTATAGTCATCTTACACAGGGTTTTTAAGAGGTTATATGGAAGAATGAATCATGTAACATATGATAGAGCTCATGTTTGAGAATGATCATATCTAAAGTTTCATATTTTTCATGTCATGGAGGATTATAAGCTATGAAAAATGTAATTTTCACCTTAAATAGTGAGTTGATTATATTTGGTCCCACAGTCCCCAAATGTTGTAAACATAGATCTTGATGCTTCTTTGAGATTATATATGTCATGACAAAGATAAATACTCAATGATCTTGTTTGGTTAACATTGTATCCCTATCCACCCTCAAAAAACCCTCCAATTTTTATGTCAAAGTGATAAGTGGAAGATGTTTATTGAGACCCTTAAAAATGACCAAAAATCACTGAATTTTGACAGTGAACTCTACAGGAGTTGATGAAAATTTGATGTTACACTTCACATATAAAGTCATAAACAATGCCATCAAGGGAGATAAATTCACAAAAAATAAAATGTAAAATCATGGTCTAAAATGACAAAGGAAAGTATGAATTTTATATTTGAACCCCTCAACAACCTCCCCTGTCCATACATAGGCTTCGGAGAGGCCATCCACAGTCAAGTAGGGTTTTCCAAACAGTGATGAAAGGTTAAGATTTAGTATTACCTTGAGTTTTATAAGTGAGAATGAGGTATAAGGTGTTTTTATTCTTTAAAATACCTTAATGAGAATCAAACCACCTTAGGAAAGTTCCAAAGAAGCATATAAACACCTTTATAGGCCTAGAAACACAATCAAGGTAAGGTATGTTGATAGTGAGGATGGAAGTTGAAAGTTTAAGCTTGGTTTGGGATTATAAAGTGGATATAAAGTGAAATTAATGAATGGTAACTTGAATAAACTTAATATAAACCTAAATACATCATGATATAATCCTAAATTAGCCAAAACACCACTAAATAGGGGTAGGAATGATACATGTGACAGTTAGGGCAGAAGATGACCTAATGGAGGGTCTTGAGCATGGATTTGATATATTTTTTGAGAGTTTAAAAGTTAATTAAAAACAAATGGAGTCTTATGACCAAGTAAAAAATTAAATAATGTCTATAACCAAGCTTAGAAGGCCACTCAAATAGGGGTAAAGCATGACTATGATAGTCAAGGTAGAGGCATCTTCCTTATGGACCTAAACATGGATGATGCTAGTTGGAAAGGCTTATAAGTAAATAAAATGAATTTATGAGTCATATGACCTGGTAATTTTGAATAAAGGAGCTCAAAAATCATCAAAAAATCTCAAATCATAACCTATAGGACTGTCTAAGTCAAAATAGGCAGAAAAGACTAGGTTTGGGAATCAAATGATATCATGAACAAAGAGAAGAGAATCCATGGTTTAGGAGAAATAAAAATAACCATTAATATTTTATTTTAGATAAATATTAATCTATAAAAAAACTAAAACTACCTATAGGTAGGTCTTAAGGGGCTATCTCATTCCAAATAGGTAGTGGCCTAGCCTTGAGCATAAGGGATGCATTGGTGTAAGGGATGGAGCTAAATTTGGAAAAAATGATGGATAAAAACTAAAATAATCTTATTAAAATAAATAATTTTTTTTATTATGATCTTAAATCATAAAACCTATGTCAAGAGAACCCATAACTAAGCATAACATAGTGATTCCTCTCCTAGGCAGTCATAGGCCTACTTAAGTTTCCAAGAGCATAAAAAGTTTATAAGGGGATAATAGTCTTATAATTAGTTATAATGATTTTTATTAATAATTAATTATAATTAAATTTAAATATAGAGATAAATTAAATCATATTTCTCTCCAAAATACACCATATACCCTACCTACGCTCAGACTATGTTTTTTCAAAAGTCTGCCTTGGAAAAATGGAGAGTTGGAGGAACAAATGGATGATTTTAGAGATAAAATTTGGTTAAAATTACCCTTATTACCCATAGGAAACAATAAAATAATAATTTTTTATCATCTAACATGGAAAACCCTCTATGTTTTGTCTCATAGTAGGGGCTATTTTAGCATGCATAAAGGGATAATTTGAAGGAAAATGAGTGAAATTGGTTACCAGAAGGAAATAAAAGATCAAGTGAAGGTTTTTTAATCTGGGAAACACCTAAAAATACCTAATATACCTTTATATAAATTATTAAGGTAAACATGGTACCCCATACCACAAAGGTCGCAGTCACCATGAAGTTTGTTGTGAGTGGAGAAATGAAGAAAAGGTGAATTGGAAGTTGCTTACAAGGTAATTTATTTTTTAAAGGTGGATTTTTATTTTATAATAGTTTATGTACATTAATGGATCTTTTTAAAACAAATTTTAAGCTCAGTACTCATCCACATCCATTTTCCTTATCTGGCATGCAAAAAGACCTAGACTAGTCTTTTGGCCATTTCAGAGTTTCATAATTCTAAAATGAACCAAAAGCTAAATTTTGACATGGAACATGGTATGGGATATATTAAATATAATAAACATTTATAGGAGCTTTCACATGTGAAGGATCCATTTTTGAACATTTTTGGTCTTCTAGGCTAAAGATTCCTAATTAGGCCTAACTGGGAGGACTAATTGATCAATAATCACACTTGCCTTGGGTGTTGATTTTATGAAACTTGGTAAAAATATTTTTTTTTGGAAAAGGGTACTAAAAATTGTCTCACTTATTCTTGTAATTCTATGCATTCTCTTTCACAATTGGATTTCTGCAAAAATAGGGCTACAATAATACAAGGCCTAGTGAAAACTCTATATGCAAAATGGGATCTTGGTGAGAAATTGACGATTAAAAATTTATTTTTTTTATTAAATTATTATTATAATAGGCCTTTAATTAATTTTTTTTCACAAATTGAGCTTAATCCAAATTTTAGCTATTTTGGCCAAATTAAGCCTAATGAGACAATGAGGCCTTGTGACACCTAAGAGAGGAATTGATGATTTCAAGTTATGTAACTAATTGATATTATTCAATATGATTTAAAATTTTACTTTGGATGTAAATATAACTATCAAAGATATCTCATGATCAAATTATTTCCTCTTACCACTTGTCAAGGAGGAGTTTCAATACTCAAAGATGCTTGTGAAGAGTTTCAAAGCCACATGTGAGGAAGGTGATCAGTTTGGGATGGTAACATGTTCATATAAGTTATTTTATATCTCCTCCAACTCATTTTCATGCAAAAATTTTCCATAAAATTCTTTGAAGTGTTCTTGAAAGCCCATCATGATGGCAGTTTCATAAGAGAGAATGATTGAGGAGATTGTTATGTCACACTTGGAGAAGAGGCCAATTTAGGATAGAATGATGTGAAAATAAGTTTCATGACTTTTCATACACCTCATTAACATTAATTTTAACTTATTTAAACCTTTGGACACTTGTCCTTTTTCCTTTTCAACTTCTCTTCTCACTCTCTTCTTCCAAATTTTATAAGTATGAGCCAAGCTAGCTAGTGTAAAGGAGACCACAAATAGTATGGTGAGACTCTATTGGTATGAAATTTAATTTTGTATTTAAAAATTTAATACAAGTGTTATTCTATGTTAAAAACATTTTTTCTAAGTGTGTGAGTGATGTATAGTGGATAGAAGTGATGGTGTCATCCTTACTCCTCTTTATCCTTCATGTTTAAGCAAGAAGTTCTGATTTTAATAGGTCATGTGAAGTGTACAAATGTAATAGGATCATCTTCAAGTATGTAAATATCTCTATGTTTTGAAATACACCTATATACCAATTATATTTTTTATTATCCTATGTATTCCTACCTTCACATTGAAACACTATATTAAGATCCTTCAATACATAGAATTGGTCTTGGAAATCCTTGTTTTTTAGTAGGAGTGTGATAGTCTATGGGATATGTCTTGGTGTATTAAATATTTAGTGTAGTTTAATTTTCATGAAAACTCCTAAACCTTTTCCCATAAATAATCATTAGACTATCTGGTAAGTACTTAAAGATGAATCTAGGGAGCTAGCCCTTCCATAATCTAGAGATTCATCTCTCTTATAAGTTCACCCACAAATTGAGAGATGATTCCATGTTGAATCAAATTGAGATTAATAGTGTCTTAGGGTGTAAAATTTGATTAAAATAGGTATCAATCTCTCTTATTAATTCAAATGTTACATTATCATGGAATTGAGAATGAGATTATGTTGGTTGGGCTACTTGCTTAATGAACTTCTTTAGGGTAGTTATCAACTACTCAAATTTATTATTTAGTTCATATTTTGTGACCTTGTCATTATCCATATTCTCAAAAACATATTTGATCCTTGATTGAGCATCATGTTTTAGTACTTCCCTTGTCAGATGACCCAAGTGCACTTTAGATATGTTATAATCCCATACCACTAGATCTTCCATTTATTTGTCTAGTGGGGGAACAACTATTTCAAAATATATTTCCCCTACTACATAATATGGTATTTTAGATATGGTCCTAGGGTCTGTATTTGATCTTTTGGATGCCTCTAATAGACCAAAGTCTAATGTGTAAAGAGACACCATTTCTTTTCACTTTTTCAACACTCATTATGTTATCCAAATTGCAGTGTCAGCCTATGAATCTCAAAATATCATCTATAAATATATAGTTAAATTTACTACACTAGTGGTTACTATGAAAAGTTTTATATCTACCACTAATTTTTTTTAAATCCTCAGTTGATGATTTTACTATCTCTTTCCCATTTATGGGTTGAACAACCATAGTTATATCAGTTCATCCTTCAATCTCCACCTCTTTGGTGGGGTTTAAGGTTACTATTAGAATGGAATAAATGGGTAATTGAATGGGTGAAGTGGGTATTGATGTACTTACTAGAGGTGTGGGAGATGGAAGTGACATAAGTGCAAAGGTAAGCATGGATATTTATAAAAGGGGAACCTATGGAAGGGTGGAATCCAAGGCAACAATTAAATCAATCAATATGGTGGGAACACTCAAAGTAGATGAAATAGGGATCATGATGGAAGATAAAAATAAATTAATATTTATCCTTTTGGTTGGGATGGCTAGTGGGGTTACAGTTAAAATGGTTTAGTCTAAAACCATGTATTTTTAGGTGGTATTAGTGATTAATGGAGTGGTAGTGAATATTGGGGATGAGGTGTAAGTGATTATAGAAGAGGGAGGTGAAGGTGGAGTCTAAGTGTTAAAATGTGTCAATTTTCTTATTTCTAAGGGAGTTACTTATGTAGGTTTGTTAGATGGAGGTGAAATTACTTGCACTAGTGGACTAGTGAAAATAGGAGGGGTAATTGTCAGAGCTGACTAGGAAGTGGAAACCAAATGAGGGAGTATTGTGGTTGGTTAAATAGTTGAAATAGGAGGGGGAACTATTTGTGCTAGTTGAATAATAGTTTTTCCCTCTATAAAAGTTGACATTGGTTGATCCATAAGCTATATTATTATTTCTTGGTTTTTGTAAGGACCTCTTCTTGACTTTTGCTTGTACTTCTAATTTTGTGACACAACTAGCTTGTCTGCTTGTTCTACTTGTGTTCCACTAATGGGACCCTTTGTTACTATTTCCACACCCTTATCCTCCATTTCTCTCAACTTTTCATTGATACTTAGGGTATCTTTGGTTATATTAACCCTTTTCCTCCTTATCTAAGTTATTGTTTTATTTGTCACCTAGGTGGTCATATCCATCAATGAGAAAGATTTAGGTATAAAACACCTAAAAAGTGGAAGAGGTTGGAGATATATTTTATTATCATAATATACCATGTCAATTAGTCACTCATCATCTTTCAAAACCTTAAGAATTGGTGGCATGTTGTAGGTTTTGATTTGTTCCATGTTCATCCTAGAATAATCTCTCAACCTTACTTCCTCTTCATCTTGCATGTCTTCCTAGTAATTTTCATACAAAGGAATGTTGTAATATGTGGTGATACCCACAATACTAGTAATATGTCTAGAAACATCATAAAATTGCCTTACATGGAGAGCTATTAAGGTCATTTGAGTCATGTTGACATCATCACTTTTGGCTTTTGATAAGGAAGGGTGGGTGTATCTTCCTATACTAATAGGAAGATGGATCCCTACCTTGTGCCTGATTGATAAGAATTTGTAGGTTTTTGAATGTTACCTTATAATTTCCATCAGGGACCATTTATCACTTACATACCTTGGAAGGGTATAGGGGAAATCACTAAAACCTCCCACTGTGATGTATGAATATGTTGGGAATTGAATGAAATATGACCCCTAATTTTTATTTTAGATGTCACAACATCATAAAATTTTCTCCTTTTATATCTCCTCATAAAACATAATTATGATGAAGTATATGAAAGAATCATTGACCCTTTTAAAATGCTATTTTCTTGCCAGGGTGAGGATAGGATAGTTGTTAAAGACCTTATTGATCTCATCAAACACCCTACTCAATCCTGCTAGTGCCCTCCCTTTTGCTAATATATAAACCAAGTATGATGTCATATAAAACTTGCCTATAGTTTGGACTTCCATCAAATATTTATGAATAGAGTTAGAAATCAATTGAGACTAATGGATATACTATTTATTTTGGTGGATCACCTCGATATATTGATACATCTAATCTTAATAATTATTGGCATCTAGGTTCCCTATAAATTTGTGCAAGAGTATGATAATGTCACCTAGTTCATCTTTGAAGTCTATTTTTTCCAGTGTTTTAGGCATTTTAGTGGATGTAGGTCTAGAGGTTTTTATCCATTATTTGTTTAGAACCTGTAGACAAGTAATATTATTATCTTGATAGAACTTCTTAGAAGAGTTAGGGGTTATGTCTAGATAGATTTTGTATTCTAGAATTAAGAACATAGTATCTATGAAATTAGGGTATAGTTCATGATATTCTCTCATTTTTCATTCACCACCTATCTCTTCTCATCATCATAGTGATTGTTCATTTTGAGAATAAGCTTAGGGCTCTATAATGATAGTGGGAAATCCACTACCTAGGGAAATTCACTATTGTAGATGCTTTCTATCCAATCATTTTTGATTTCAACATTTATTCTATTCAATAGATCTTTAGTGTGACCTAGGTCTATGTTGGTGATCTCAATTTTGTTTGAGTCTGTGCCAAATGGGACACCACGTCCATTTGACTTGAACTTCATTTACTTTCTATACATATATTCTAAGAAAATTAGCATGGGAAATCCAACTATAGATTTGGTGGGTTTTAGACTTGTAATTACATGTAAAAGGTTTGGTAGAGATATAATGTGTAATTATAAATAAACTATCTAACATGGTTTTGACTTGTAATTTAAACCTATAAAGTATGTTGAAAAGTTTAGTGGGGTTTCTGGTTTGTAAAATCAAGTGAGATTTATGATGGGGATTTGGAGTTGTTAGAGCAATGGGAATCTCTACCAGGGTTTCAAATATGTTTTAGTAACTGGGATATCCATGGATTTTGATCTTGAAAAAGCAAGAGAGGTTTCCATTAGATTTTTTTATGGAGAATCTTAAGAGAATATTTTATATTTTAAAAATTAGGACACAAACCATAGATTTTTGGAAAGAATGAAAAGAAAAACCTTGGTTAGATAATATGAAAAATGTAATAAAATGGAAACTACAAACAATATTGTCAATGAAATCTATCTAACAATTTTAAAGGTAAAAACATAAACATAGTAGAACACTTTAGATTTCATAGAGAAAATAATTTTTAGGGTTTGAAGGAAATGTGAGATGCTATAGAGGAATATATTTCTTATGCAAAGACGATGGAAATGGTGAAATGTATCATTGGTGAGTAATTTCATAATGAGGTATTAAAAATATTATTGGCATGTAGAGCTCCAGTTTCTAATTTTAAAAATGTTAAAAAAATGACAAAAAAAACTAAACTTATTAACAAAACCCATATTTAATGCTAAGTAGGGTGGTGGTTAGGATAATGGTAGGATAAATGGGGTTTTAGAGTTGTAACAAAAATTTTCAAGTTGAAATTTTTCATTTTTCATTTTCATTTTCACTTTTTTCCAAGTGGTTTGGTAGAGGAAGCAGGTATCATAACTCAACTTGCACTTTACAACTTTACAAGTTGCAAAGTGCAACTGGAGTTTCAATTTTTGTGGGTAGGGAGGAAGAGTGAAAAGTTAAAATTGAGTTGCAATTTTCAACTTTATAAGTTAAAAAGTGTAATTGGAGTTATATTTTCCATAGGTGTGGTGAATGGCATAAATTTGAACTTAAGTTACACTTTATAACTTTTCAAGTTGCAATGTGCAACCACAGTTCTGATTTTCACAAGTACTAGGTAAGAGTAGAAGGTGAGGTTTCACTTGAAATTTAAAACTTTGTAAGTTACAAACTACACTTAAATCTCTTGTTTTTATTGTGTATTGGGTAAATGGGAAGTGAATGTTTGGGTGCACTTTGTAACTTTCAAAGTTTCAAACTATAACCAAATCTTAGGTTTCTATTAGGTATGGAAAAAAGGTTTCTTTGGTCACTTTAAAGCTTTTTTCCAAAAAATTAATTGGTCTCAATTAGTGTAAAATATGTTTTGAAATTTTTGGATTAAAAATATCAAAAATCTCTCACATATAAAATAGGCCTTCAAAAACTGTATACTATGTCAAAACACATGTTCACTTCATATTCTGCTTATGATAGGTATGTAGGTCTCTATTAGGTCTACACTCTCCTCAAGGGATATTTTCTCATCTTGAAGGTTTTATTTTATTTACAAGAGGTCTACATATCCTTTTAAATATATCAACATTTATTTCAACCTTTTTCCTCTTCCATGATTCATATCTTATTAAAAAATATGAACTTTTTCTTCATATTCAAGGTGCATACGTGTAGGTGTATTTATATGATTCCTAACTATGTTTTCTTGAGAATGGATTCATTTTGAGATGATTTTATCATTATAAATATCTTGGTAAGGATTAGAGATACTAATGATAGTTTTTATTATCTCCATAAACTTCCTTAGTACTTTATCCAACACCATAGTTACTTTTATCACTCTACTTACAATAAGTTTGTAGGTGTTTGTTAGGATTAAAGTTTTATTTATTTTTTCATTAGAATTATTGAGTATATTTGACAAATAATGATAATTTAGACACTCATATCATGTTTTATGATCCTATTTACATGATTTTAGTCATGCAACTTGACTTGATTATCCATTTTGATCTTTAACTTGATATGCACAATCCATATACAAAGTGCTTAAGAAATGACTGTAAATGTATTTTTATCTCAATAGATATGAGTGATTCAGAGGGTTATAAAATTATTTTATACCAAGTGGATGTTATAATTATAGAAACTAAGATGGGATGGTGAATCAATTGTCTTAAAATAGTCCTCCAAATTCTTTTAACATTCATGAAGCATTCATTCTCTTACATACATCAAGAAATGCATACACAATCATCTATGAAAGCAGACAACATAAGGAAATGAGATATATGTGGGAAACAATATAGGGGAATAAATCCCACTAAAAAATTACTTATAATAGTATCCTATGATAAATGGATCAAACTTTTAATGAGGTACCAACCCCTCATTAGTCAAGCACTAACTCAACTAGATCTTTAACAAGCTTTAACCTACAAGGAGGTTCCAACCCCCTAGGTAACTCAAAAACAACTCAAATACCTTAAATGTATGATCAACCTTGGACACATATTTCTTACTCAACTTAATATGACCTCTTTTTTCTCTTATCACACATCTTTCTCTCTCAAATATCATATTAAGCCTTCTCACTCAACTAACCCTTTCCTTGGTAGAATTAGATCAAATGACCTTGATTAACATATATAAAAACATAGTTATATCTTCATGAAATATTCATCAAATATATTTTATGATCTTATAAACCTTTAATTATTCTCCAAATCTTTATATCCTTTGCTGATATGCTCAAATATTTTAACTAGTCAAAATAAGACTATTAGGCCTTGTCTTTATACTAACCTCTTGATCTTACCCATATTGGTAGGCTAATAATGTCACCACACTTGGATCCTGATTTAAATATATCAATACAAATGTTTAAAAAGTTAAAAAATCACTACATAGGCTAGTCATTACCCTTAGGGGTCAAAACCACCATTATGCCTAATAGAGACTTAATGTAATCAAGGCTTTTCTAAGTACATGTTTTACTTAGACCTCCTTGGAACACTTTGAGCCTCAAAAAATGGATGAAAAAATTTAAATGTAAATTTATAAACCCCTAATAATATCCTCTTATTTGCCAAAAATCATTTATCTCTTTTCACTCCCTGAACAAAATAATTGGGTCTACTCGCAGTTAGGCCTTCTTACTTCTAGAAAGAACTAACCCAAAAAACACATGGAAATAATATTCTTGTCCTAAAGTTCAATATCATATTTATTATAATTAATAAATTTTTTCACATAAACCAAACCAAAAAAAACATGTAAATTATATTCATGTCCTTAATTTCAATATCATATTTATTATAATTCATCAAATAGGAAAAAAGACCCCAAACTAATCAACTTCATAAGCTCACTTAGAATTGCATAGAGGCCTTATGAACCCAGTCAAAAGAATTTGAATTTTAATACCATAATAGGAGTTTTTAATGCATAAAAATTTGTTAAAATAAATATAATATACCTATATAACACATTTATTGTCATTGGATCCTTCAACTTAGTGCAAAGTGACTCATAAACATCATTTTAACTAACACACATAAAACTACCTGTAGTACCAAAAACACAATAATGGAAACTAAGCCTTAAGACACCTATGTGAATATTTTGAGATATTATAATGGGTTTAAATTAAAATTAACAATCCTTAGATAATATTTTAAACTATATTTTTTATTTTTATATATCAATATTTATCGTATAGACCAATCTCATTACTTCATTCTACACAAACTTTAGTGTGCTAGACAAACCATTTTGATGACAAATTTTTGATATGTATGAGCATCATAAACAATTATAAAACAAGGGGATATGAGTAAAATTTATTTAATAATTACCCCATGTATTTGGATCCATCCATATTCCTATGCAACTAATCCATAATCTCATTCTCATTCTTGCCTAGTTTTCTCATTGTCTTGCCCATTAGGCTTATTTAGTGATAGGTCATCTTACATGACTAATTTAGAAAATTTTAGGTCTAAAAACTACTAAAAAAATTTAATGGGCACAAAATAAAAGTCTCACAAATCATCCTCCATCCATTTTCATGTTTTAACCTGGTCAACCTTGCATGCTACATCAAAATTCCTATAAACGAGATTTCTTGTAGCTTCTACTCACTATCATGACAATGCTATCAAGAGATATAACACCTTGGGAGAAGAACTTGACAACTCATTAAGCCACATTAGGTCCCTTTGTACACTAGGACTTACACTTCTATTCATACTTGAACCATGATCACACCTTGAAACCTCTTGAACTATTTTCAAAAATCTCATCCACATGTGATATGATCTCACACCTTGTTCATACTCTACCAACCTTGTTCACATAAATCTAAACATGCTCACCACAACATGTTACCAGTCATATTCCTTCTCACTAGGTTTTTCAATTTAAGGACTAAACTTTAACCTTGACCTTAGAACTCATTTGAAGGATTCTTTACCTCTTGCTCATGTTTACATAACTTTGAATACTTTCTCGTGCTCGTACCAACCCAAATCATATAGATTTACCATGCTCCATGCATACACCTTCTATTAGGGATAATTGAGGCTTCTCAAGACACCTTGTATGCTACTTAGTAATAGAGTTCAACAATATACTTCTCTTGTACCATGATCCTAATTTTGACATGCCATCATCTTCATAAGGATTACTAGGTTGCCTTCAAATTCTCTTTCAAATGGATTATTTGTCACATACCATCATGCATGGCCTAAAATATAACTTTGGCATCAATGAATTGACATTGACATCAATGATGACAACAATGTTTCAACACCAACAATAAGAACATAAATCAATAATCTCCCCTTTTGTCATTAATGAAAAATAATCTAACATAGCAGATCATTCTCATGTCCTCAAGTTGTATCTTATTTGATACTTGGTATTTCTCCTAAATAGGTACTTTCTCCCCCTTTGAAATTAATGGCAAAGGGTCAACTTATTGATAACTATCTAATCCTTAAACCTAGGAAAACACACCTTTTATATTTTTGAATAAGATTAACATAGATAAAGATCACATAATTACTCTTGAAGCATGATTAGCTTCCCTTGTTTATGAGAAATTTAGTCATTATCAAAATTGTCACTTGGTTTTATCATGTCATAATACAATTCTTTTTATGACCTATCTCTTGTGATCACACCTTTAACATACTCTTAACTGAACCTTAAACTTGAAAGTCACCAAAGACCACAAAAATCCCCTATGACCAAGAATCATTCATGCTTCTTACGTACTATTTGAGTGCCTCCATGAATCCTAATAGAGTCACCTATACTCTAGTGAACTAGAATAATATAAAATATGGAGATTCTTAGATCTCCATGTCTTTACTATACTAAAAAAATTTCATGATCCTCTTAGATTTGAATAGTCCTTCTAAATTGACTTTTACAATCTATGATTGAACACCATTCTAACTTGATCTATTTGACTTGACTTTTTCATCCATAATTTGAGTTGATAGGGATAATTCTCAGAACTCCTTTACATCTTGACTATGCTCCACTGTGGAAAATAGTCAACTTAGATTTGCAGACTAGGCAATCAACTTTATTTACCTTGGGTTTCCACTTATTATCTTGTCTTCTTTATTGTACTCTAGGAACCTCAACATGTTTTTTTTATCTTGAGAAATCATGATTATATAATTTTGAAATATGACCAACCTTATGACAATCGAAACATATTATTCCTTTTGATGAAAACACACCATGATCCATACCTTTTGACTGATGAATTTACTCATATTTCCATGCATATTCATTCTTGGAGGGCCTTTTACAATGCCTTTCTCTATGACTAATTTGGTTACATGAATAAAAATATCCATTGAAAGGATTAACATACCTTATGATATTAGGTTGCCTGACAGTGTTAGCCTTCATTATGTTATCACCCTCATTCTTTGGTTGACCATTGAACTTTTTAGTCACATTAGTGTTCTTTTATTGGTCTCCATTGAAACCAAGGCCTATTATGTCATTAACAATCTTCTGACTACTCAAAATGTTGTCTAGGTCATCGATACTCTTTTCAAACCTCATAAAGTACTTGACCCTATTTAATGCTTGTTTAAATTCATCTCTCAATGAATTCACTTCAACTACATACCTTGCATATTCATCTTATTTGGCCTCTCGACATACAATCATAATTTTAAGTTGAATCTCCACCTGTTTGACTATTTCCTCTTATTCCTTAGAGTTATTACTTAGTCTATCTTCAAACAAGCTAATTTTGTCCTCATAATATTTTATGAGGGACCTCATCACCATATTATTCTTATTTATCATCTTCAATTCTTTTATAGTATTCATCAAATTAGCCTCAAAGTCCACTACCTTTTATTTACCTTAGATTTATGATTTTGGATGTGTATGGGAGAAGGTTCATGAGGAAGAATAGGTTCATCTTGAGGAAAAATCAGTGTTACTTTCATAAAATTAGGACTTTTTTAATGGGATATTACAATTTGGAATAAGTTAATAACACATGAGGATTAAATTGGGATTGGAGAAGTTAATTTAAGTCGAAGAGATTGAAATTATTACTTCTCCCATATTACTAACCCATTCTCCATGCATTGATTCAAATCTCTTATTTATAGTTTTTTATTGGTTAGAACATGTTGGTTTCACTCCTCAAAGGCTACCCACTCACTCCTTAAAAACTATAATGAGTCCCTTATATTTTTAATGAGATGACTAGGAATAATTTAGACAAATTTTACACCCCCATATACCTTGCTCATTACCATTTCATTCTTTAACATCTTATTTTTTAAAGAGATGACTAGGAATAATTCAACCAAAATTTACACCCCATATACCTTCTCATTAGCATTTCATTATTTAACATCTTATTGAGTAGATGAGAATCTTGATCTTTCTTAGATTACATTTTCATAGATATACACTCATCCTCATACCTTAAATCCTAATGATGGCAAGATTGGTAAGAATGATATGAAGTCTAATGAACTTAGTAAGGTTGATGAGGAGAGGAGGAAGAGTAACATTATTAATAACAATGCTAATCATATTGATATCTAAAGTTATATGGAGGGTAAGTAAGGTCATTATAAGGATGATATGGATCATCATAAGACTCATATGGCTCATTAGGCTACTGGTATGAATTAACATGCTACTGATAAGGGTCAAAATAATCTTGACATTGTTCACCAACTTGAGTAAAATAGAAATCCACACTAAAATCAAACATGAAACCTCATGAGAAAGAGAAAATGAAGAGATTACTTAATATAAATAATACCTAGGCTAATAAACTAGTTGAATGTTATCCAATTTTCCATGCGTGCTTGTGTTAATGATTTCAAAGGCTACTGCATTAAATACCAACACCAATAACTCTTCAATAGATGATATATCTTGTCCCATTAGGAATGTAAGAACTATTATCATCAAAATTTATATCCTTTAGGTTTTTTTTAAAGATTTCTCACTTAAGTTATAACATGAACACACTTATAAGATGTGGGTGGCCTAATCAGTGATGTGAATACCTATATAGGGATAGCTCCCTTGATTTTATCACCCTGAAACTACTACTATACCTATTATTTGCTGGAAAAAGGGAGAGAGAACTAAAAGTGAATTAAAATAGGGATTTGATTCACCAAATTAGTACCCTCCACTTGAATATACTCCTCTAATAACATTAATTAGGTCTAAATCTGATCACACTACTCAACAAGGACCTTAAATCATTATTAATTCAACATGGAGGTCATAGATAATTTGTTGAATAAAAGGGCTAATCAAGAGGCCTAAGGGAGATGCTAATGACTAAAATCCACTTCTAAACTATGCAAGGCTATATAAACTCACCATGTGACCTGTAAGAAGACAATCCCTTTTAAAATAATGAGAGAGGATAAATGAGAGAGTAAAGACACTACTACTACCATTCATCAACAATCACATAAGTATACTCAATAAAAGCATTGGAGAAGGTAAGAAACAACTTTATTCAACATTTGAAGGCATAATATAAGTTTTAGTTGAGTAGGTCTTCACCATACTTAGCCAAAGGATCTATAACAATACATTCAAGGTAGTATATATAGAATAATGTGATAAGGAGAGAGAAAAGAGAGGCATAGGAGGAGTAATGAAAAGTGTCATCTCTTGATGAGGAAAGTTACAAAAAAGAAAGCCTACAATTAGGAAGATCTAAGAAATACCTCAACATGTTTCACCTAGATGTGATAATGATATTCTATAAAATGTCATAGAAAGGACTCTTTAACTCCTTGGATGACTGATCAACCTTGTTTGAAACTAGCCATTCTTGGTCAAGAAGGGGTTACAAGTCTTTATCTTACCATGTGTCACCATTGGTAATACTTCTTAGAGTCCTCTAATGCCATATTAAGATAATTAAATGTCTTTTTAAACTTTTTGAGGTTAAGGATCAAGAATAAAGTAGCTTCACGTTGATAATAATCTACAATTTGATTGAGAAGCCTACTTGATTCAAGAAAAGACAATAATAACAAGTTTGTCCTTCCATACTAGGCCTAGTTCTTACATGAAGACTTATATAATATCTTGAGCACCTCTCAATTACCCTATAAGGAGTCATTACACCCTTGTTCAAGCTCAACACCATCTTCATGATTGAGGTACATGTGTATTAAATATGTTAGGAACTCTTCATAGCATGTTTGCTCAACACTAGGTGTCTTAAACTATCTAAAAGATATTATAATAATAATATAATATCCTCATGAGGATTTAAAATAATTATCACCTACCTTATCCATGTCATAGGTGGTTTTAATGGATTCCATTAGTCATGTACTTAGTCAAACTTCATTAGAAACCCTTAAAAATTACATTTTTAGGAATGTAGCAGTCATTCTTAGGCCAAATTCCATACAACCACACCCAAAATATTCCAAAAAATGGCTTAGGTAAATAATAATGAGATATAAAATGGATATACATATGTTTCCAAAGTAAAATAGATGCATTTTAATCACTTACAAACCAAAACTCAGTCATCGGGTCATTTGTAAGGCTTTAGGAGTAATTTAGGTACCTGAATTAGTAATGATTGTTAATTAAGTTGAGGGTATCAACTTATGAAATAATTATAAAATTCATAATTATAGGATCTTTTTCCCATGCAAAACCTCCTTCAAATCATGAGCAAAAGACTATCTTATTGAGCTCTTAGGGATGTTTTAGGATAGTTTTTAGTGCTCAACTATTTTAAGCATTATTCATAATAAAAAAGGACCTAATCAATAAAAAAATTAAATAAATTTTATGTACTAAACCCTAATAAAATCTTCCAATATATATTTTATACCATACATTTTCTTATTGGATATTCTAAGATTCAAAAATAGCCTCTTGGGTTTGCAAGACTGTGTATAGGACAAAGAAAGAAAGTTTTTTAGGTTTAAAACCATAAAAGTTCATTTTATTTATTTTAAACTCCTCCAATAGGTCTATAAAATTTTATACAATGTTTAATAATGATCACCAATATACATTTACCTTTCAAAAGGTTTTTCAACTTGATTTTCATACTTTTAGGGTTTATAAGTTATTAGGTCATTCTAATCCTATATGTCTCTATTATGATGTCTCTTACTCATTTAAAAATTTACAATCAACTAAAAAATACTATAAATGGTTTCTCATATCTAAAATAATCCTTTTAAAAGTGTATATTATCTCAAAAGACATGTTCAATTCATATTTTATCTATGAGAGGCTTGTTGGTCTCTATTAGGCTTGAACTCTCCTCAAAGGATCTTTACTAATATTGATGGTTTTATTTTATTCAAAAAATGTATATACATCATTATATCCATATAAAAATTTATTTAAACCTAATTACTCATCCAAACTTCTTATCATATTACAAAATAAGAATGTTTGCTTCATATTCAAGGTGCATATCTGTAGGTGCATTGATAGGCTTCTTGATTATGATTGCTTTAGAATGGATTAATTTTGAGATGATTTTAGAATTATGAATATATTATTAAGGATTATACATCATACTCATAGTTTACATTATCTCCATAAAATTATTTATCACTTTTTCCAACACCACACATATACTTTTCTCGCTTTACCTATAATGGGTTTATAGTTGTTTATTAGGCTTAAAGTTCTATTTCTATGTTCATTGACATTATTAAGTATATCTTACAAATAATGGAATTATATACATTCCTTTAATGTTTCATTATCCTATTTAAATTCTTATTATCATGTAATTTGACTTGATTAACCCTTTTGATCTTCAACTTGAAATACATAGTCCATATACAAAGTTCCTAGGAAATGACTGCAAATTCATTTTGGTCCCAAGAGATATAAGTAATCCATATGGTTATAAAATAATTTTATACCTATTAAAATCCATCATTCACATTCCATACCTATTCAAAAGGTCAAAATATTATTAAATACCTATAAAATATATCCAAAAGCTCATTCTTGCCTATATGGTCATGTTGGGTCTCTTCTAAACTTGGCACCTTGATAAAACTTGAGATTTTATTATCTTGATTTTTATATATTTATAATGTTTGTAAAAAATTTTCACCGCATTATAACAACTTAAGTAACCTCTAACCTTTATGTTCAACACATAAAGTGCACACTCACATAGGTAGGCATGTAGGTTATATGTATCTTTCTTCCTAAATTCTTAGTTATATATGATCTTGTATAATATTTGGTATGTCTTATATGAGGTGATAAAAAACATGATATTTTGAGGAATGTATTAAAACCTCTCTTTATTTCACTCCATACTAAGGATATGATTCTCTCTACTCATTTCTCATATAGGACTACTAAAGTTTTTTAATGATGGCTATGAGTTCATATTAATGTAAGAGGAATTTTAGAAGGTGGGAGTTATTTAGGAGGAGTATGAGGTTTTTTTTTAGTTTATTTTAATAACATTTTACGTGAATAACCTAAAAAACTAAAATAAAACCTACCTATAACCTATTATCATGTCTACCACCTTTGAAAAGGAAGATTATTTTCCTCATGGTTATTCACATGTGCCAAGTGAAGATGAAGGATAATATATGAAGATTGTATAGTCCCCCTAGATATTATCCCATTTATCTCATGCTACTAATGGGTTTCAAAATGAAGTCACTAAGAGAAACTTGAGCTAGTAGGGGTTTTATAGGGTTTAAGATCACCCTACTTTATTATCAATTATTCATAAATAGTAGATCATGAACTCATGACTATGACCATGATTTATAATTTCATAGGGGGAATCATCTATGTCTAAGATATTTTGACTAGACACACTCTCTTATCTATACCAAGCATTTGAGAATGGTCTCTATATGCTATAAGGAACTTGATGGAGGAATGTAAGTTATTTTTTATTTCTTTAAAACTATGCAAGATTGTTCAAAATTGGTTTGGTGTTGAAATACCTAGGAGAATGTATAATACACATTAAATTTATTTAAATGTCCTTACACTCCTTTGATATCCCATTCTAGATGTTTTATAGTTTCTTCCAAGTGCAATCATTGGAACTTTTGACTTGAAATTGTCATATTATGAAGTGTGCCTACCAAATCCACATTATAAAAATACTCACAAGTTATTTCCAAGTGTTTTTTTATGTGATTTAAACTTTTTGGGGTTTTAAAATGATTTTTGACAAGTTTACACATATTAATGATGCATAGATAAGGTTTAATGTGACTTATTAACCTTGAAAAATTGTATGAAAATGTATAAGACATTAAAAAACCTATAAACATACTTAGAATTCAAAATATATCTCCTTCACATTAGAATTAATGACTTTTGAAAGGAAAATATTTTAAAAGGATTAAAAAACATAGACATAACTTTACCTTATGTTTTTCAAAATAACCATAAAATTTGCTAAACATAAAAAGGGGGACCATAATAAATGACTATTTGAAGACCTTAGATTGATATCAATAAAGTTAGATTCATAAAGAGAAATGATTTGAATTAGGCTCATGTATGGTATCCAAATTTGTCTAATATTGCCTTCTACTAAATTTGGAGGTAAGTAAATTATGAAGCTTAAAGTGGACAATGGATTTAGAGATCCTTATAACAAATTAACCACTTAACCTAGTGGGATACAACAATTTTTTTTTATAGTTTCCTTGATAAAATGAGATAAATAATGTACATGATATCAATAGTTTGTTGGAATTTTATACATGTTTACAATAGTTAACTTTGGTGTCTTATAATTCTTAAAATCCTAAAATGTCTTATGTTGGTTTATTAGGTTGTGATAGTGGTATCATAGCCAAGGTTGTAACCCTAGGGATATATGGGATAATAAGTTATATTATCCTAATCAATCAACTAGATTAATATTATTTCACTTATATAAAATTATGATATGATATTTAAAAATACATGAAACCTCTCTTGAGTTAAATAGGCCAATGCTTTATTTTTGTGATTCTAAAGTGTTGAAACCCAATAATTTTTCTTTTAGAAATTCAATAGGTTTAGGGAAATATAAAATTTACTTAATGATAATATGATGTTTACTTTTATCCTTTTCTAATTCAATCCTTATCAAAATCAAATATTTACATTAGTTTAGGAATCACTTGTCTCTCATTGACTTTTATAGGTAGGTCAATAGGAGGTAAAGTGATAAAATATTCACCCATAGAAATAAGGGTAAGTGCTTAGTATATCTTGATGAATTGAATGGTTAAGTAATTATAAGGAGCTTATCATATGATTCATAGTGGATTCCAAGGGTATGACTCAATATTTGGGGGAAAGTAGGGGTGATAATAACATAATTAGTTGGGAAAATCAATGAATATTAGGGATTTATACTTATGAATGTACACCATGAGTTATTTAATTTTTGAGGCATAAATGGTTGGTGTTACTTGTTACTAGTTTAAATGATATTTAGTGTTAGAATTTTATATAAATAACCTTTTCTTGGGAAGAGGTGATTAAATAATAAATAAACTTAAAGTTGAACCTATTCATATCATATTGTATGTGGGTCTCAATGTAATTTGAGAGGTTTGATAATGTATTAATATTAGTATTTTTTAGGCAATTATATATCCTATTAGATAAGTTTAATTCTTAAATATAAATCTGGTAAAAAATTGTTTATCTTTGTATTGATTGATTTATGTGTGTGTGTGTGTGTGTGTGTGTGTGTGTGTGTGTGTGTGTGTGTGTGTGTGTGTGTGTGTGTGTGTGTGTGTGTGTGTGTGTGTGTGTGTGTGTGTGTGTATGTATGTATATGAAGGAGGTCAAGAAGGAATTATATTATCACTTGGAATATTTAACCAATTAATGTTTCAACCACGATTATTTACAAAGAAATTCCTAATCTTGTTGGCTTCATTTCAATCAAGATGCTTCTAGTGGCATCAATTCTTAGTATGGGCATAATTTATTTTATGACTTAAATATTCATTCCAAGGTCTATTTTTTTTAATCTTGCACAAAATTGTAGTAAATAATGAGATCTAATTTTTACCTTGTTAAAAAATGTATATCTATGTTTGTTGGCTAATTTTTATAATATAACATAATTACTACATCAAAATTAATGAATTGTTATGGTATAATATACCATGTTGATGTTGTAGGATTTCAACATTCTATTTTTATGACAACAACTAATTTGAGCTTTAGGTCCCTAGTTATGAAAACTATTGTGAGTCATGAGGTGTGAAATATTATTGTTACATTTTTCTAGTACAAGGGGATCATAACTATTTGAATCTAATAGAACAACATCATTTTGGGATAAGGTGTTTATGTAAAAGTAATTTTTCAATAAAATTTATTTCATATTTTAGGTGGTGTTATTTCTAATGAGCTATCATGATTTAAAAAGTAATGCATCAAATTGTTTAGTTCATTAGCAGCTAGTGACTAAAAAACTCAACTCCTTAATTAAACTAATGTACTCCAATCATTATATGTATAAACCCACTAACTAATTATTACTAATGAGGTTTCCACTAATTTTAACCTTCACACCTCACTAATTTTAGACCCATTAGTCTATGCAACACTGTGTATAAGATATGTACTAAAATGTTGGTCATGAGGATTCAACCCTTGCTTGACAAAATTATTTCCCCAACTCAAAAAGGTTTTATCCCAGGTAGGTAGATTCTTGATGCTGTGATCACCACACATGAGACTAGTCACTCCATGGATAAGAGTAGAATCCATAGGATGGCTCTCAAGCTTGATATTTCTAAAGCCTATGATAGAGTTTCATGGACTTTTTTGTTCTAAGTGATCAAAAAATTGGGTTTAATGATAAAATGTCTCGCTTGTTATGGAATGCGGTCTCTTCTCCTAAATTCTCAGTGTTGGTTAATGGTGTTCCTAGAGGGTTTTTCTCATCCTTGAGAGGAATTCATCAGGGAGACCCTCTCTCCCTATACCTATTATTCATTATGGCTAAGGCACTAGGAAGATACATACAAGCAGATATAGCCTCAAAAAAGCTAGTAGACATCAAACTTGCCTCTTCCCTTCATCCTATGGTTGTACAATAGTATGTGGATGATACCATCATATTTGGCATCTCATCAATGATTGAAGCTACAAGATGGAAGAATATATTAAATGATTATGCCAGAGAATCAGGACAAAGGATAAATTTCTAGAAAAGCAATGTGTATTTCTTCAACACTCTTAATGAACTTAGACATATAATCATTGATATATTAGAATGTGCTAAAGCTGGCCTACTAGCTACCTACCTAGGTCTCCCACTCTTGGTCAAAGAGGTATCTCTAGCTTTTTGGAATGGAATTGTGGAAATAACATAGAGGAAACTTCTTGGGTGGAAGGGGAAACTACTCAGCAGTGATGGTAAGCTGTAACTTCTTTAGGCTTCACTGCAAGGTATTCTTACTTACTTCATGTCTCTTTTTAAAATTCCTACATATTTTGCTAAAAATTTGGAATAGATCCAAAGGAAATTTTTATGGATGGGAGTGGAAGACAAACAAAGAATGTCCTTAGTCAGATGGGAAAATGTGTCTTCCAAAATCTCATGGTGGACTTAATATTAGATCCATCAGGAACATGAACAAAGCCCTTCTCTCAAAAGTTAGTTAGAACCTAATCCATAACAATAGTGAGTGGGGAGAAATAATGTATGCCAAATACATGCATAGCATCAATGACTCCAACTTTTTTCAATAGGAGAGATTACCCCAGGGATCTATGATATGGAATAAAAATGTTAAAAAGTAGAAGCCTTCTCAAACAGGGAATTAGGTGGAAAATTAGAAATGCCTAGCAAATTAAATTCTAAGAGGATACTTGGTTAAAGGATAAGGCTCTCATCTCTCAAGGAAACTATGGAGAAATTGCTGACTTGACTACCCAGTTCTTTGGAGATAGGGTCAGTGATTATATGGAAAATAACAATTGGATAAGGAGCTAGAAAAACCTTTTAGATTATTATGTGCATAGGCCTGAGCTTATCCTAAGAGTCTGGGAGATCTAGTAGTGTATTTAGGAGATCAGAATCCCTCTCTTCCCTTGGGAGGATGAAAAATATTGGTGGCCAGATAAGAATGGATTGTTATTTGTCAAATCTTCTTACCATCTACTTACTCCTGAAGCTTAGAATAAAGAGGTATGGAAAAAGGTTTGGAATCATAAACTTATTCCAAACATCAACTTGTTTTGGTGGGTTGCTAACTGTAACAAAATCCTTACTTAAGACAACCTTCAAAAGAGAGGGTTTACTTTGGTTAATAGATTTTTTTGTGTGGTTCAAAAGAGGAATCAGTTTCACACCTCTTTATCCACTGTGAGTTTGCCTAGGATTTATGGGGCACAATACTTAACAACTTTGGTATTGAATGGGTTTACAATTTTGGCCTTGAGGAAGTAATTCTCAATTGGAACTCAACTTTCACACATCCCTAGATTAAGGAATTATGGAAGCAAGCTCTGCCATGTTTGAGTTAGACTTTATGGAAAGAGCGCAATCACAAAATTTTCAAGGACACTGCTAGAAATGCTTCTTAGGTGTTTAACTCCTTTGTTAGGACCATTTTGGAAAGTGTTATAATAGCTCATATTAGTGTTGCAGAGAAACCCCTATCTCAATTTGAAATCCAAATTTCAGCCAAATGGAAGGTTTTAAACCTTATCCCTGGGTATGATAATTCCAAAATTCTACGCAGACTTCATACTAAATGGATCTCACCTAAACCTAATTGGATGAAACTCAACTTTGATGGGGCATCCAAGTTTAATGGTAAAGCTAGTGGAAGAGTAATTATAAGGAATGAAAAAGGATGGATGTCTGATGTCTATGCTAGTGGAATTAGTTGCCATAGCAACAACTATGCTGAAGCTATGGCTTTACTATGGGGATTAAAGTTAGTTATATCCCTAGGAATAAGGAATTTGAATATTCAAGGTGATTATAAGATGGTCATAGATGCCATTAATAAAGCATCTAATGTTGGAATCTAGCTAAAAGACATCATTATTGATATCCAATTTCTTTTACAAAAGTTTTCCAAAGTTGAGATTTCCCATACCTACAGAGAAGACAACAAGGTCGCTGATGCTTATGCCAACCTTGGTCAACAATTCTCAAGATGGAGGGTGTGGTGACAAGGTGCTCATATTCCCCTAAACATTAGGGAGATCATTTAAAAGGAGATAATAGATTAGCAATGATGCACATTGATGACAAGGATAGCTTTCAAAGGTGGTCCACATGGAAAAGGCCATCGGGGACCTCAAAAAATGATAACTTTAGTACTTCCTTAATTATCATTATTAATTCTTTGTATCATGAGGTGGAGGCACATGGGTCACATCATGAAAACCAAGAGGAAATTATTTTCAAGCAAGGGAGCAGACAACATCACTGCTACAAGGCATTTCATAAAATGAGCCTTCACATCTGCATTCAACACAAATGGAAGTAAGGGTTAGCTACTTGTTTGAAGCTAAAGGCAAAAATTAGGAATTTGACTCGCTGGGTCTACAATTATAGAATGGGGGGAGACCATATTCAAACTAAACCTATCTCTTGATATGAATTTAAAGACAATCTGCTTGTCTGGAATTATTGCAAAGAAGGAGGTATCAACCCATATTTAGAAAGGCTGAATGGTTATGATGAAAATTTGTCTGAGCAATTCACGAGATCTTGGTTGAATAGGTAGGTCACTGTGGGTGGTATTAGCTTTGAAATCTCTAAAAAGGTGATTTCTATGGCCATGAGAATGACCATGCAAGGTATAAAGCTCTAAAGGAAAACCAAAATCATGGATATGGCTAGCCACAAACTATTTTTGGGTGAAGGAAAAGAACTCATCCCGTATCAAGGAGGGTTTGAGCATGCCAAAATTCCAGAGCCATGGGATGGAGTGTGCTTCATTCTCATGAAGTACTTCACTCTTGAGAGGAATTATATCAGGTTTTATAACTACCACCTTCCTTTGTTAAATCATTTTAGATGCAATGCTATTATCAACTTTCCTTTTTACTTGCTTTCCTCCTTGGAACACTCTATCCTGAGGGTGAGAGCCAAAATGGCCAAGAAGCTAGATCTAAAACCTATTCCCCTAAACAAGGGGCTTATTTTCTATCTCTAAAATTTTCACCATGACCTTGAGGTAAACAAGAATATCAAAGGTGTTAGTGAAGACATTCCCTCCAACCCGGTGTCTGGCGATGCAATTAATGAATCTTGGGTTTCCCCTGCTCCTACCAAAAGCAATGATGTCCCTTTCTCCACCCCTATTAAGACCCCTATTAATACCCCCAACTCCTTTGTAAGAAAAAAGGGAAAGAAGAGGAAGGTTGATGGAGAAGAAGAAAATTTTGAAGAGACTACGAAAGAGACCCATAGGAATCTAGGCAGGGCCATGGGGGGCTAAGGTGGCAAACCTCACAAGCCTCAAAAATTAGTAAGGAAGGTTTCTCTTTTGGAGTTCATAGGTCAAGGTGGATCATTGGAAAACTAGCCTTGAAGGCCAGACTAATTGATCATTTAGAAAGTGCTTCAAATGAAGCAACCTAGGAAGAAGAGTCTCAAGAGCTGGAAATCTAGGAAATTTTAGAGGACACTGGAGGGAAATAGGCTTCTCAAGATTTTAAGGTCACTAAAGAGCAGGGTGCTGACACTATGGGAACTATTAACAATAAGGGGAAGATGCATGTTGAGGAAGCCAATGAAAACATAGAGAATGAGACTTATTGGAAAACTAAAATTGCAGCCTTGAAGGACTGAATTCAAAAGCTGGAGAAGGTCTTCACCAAATGCCTCCGAAATACAATTCTGTTGAATATGACTATGTTGGAAGTGGTGGGTAATTTTAAGAATGATGACAAAACAGAGAATGAGAAACTTAATGATCTTGTTAATTCAATATTTATGTAGATAAGTCCTTTTTGACTTTGGTCTTTCCATTGCTTATGTTTTGTTTCTAACTATTGTTCTTGGTTGTGCCATTGGTTCTCTGTTGGCATCTTTTGTTTGCCTACCTTCTTGTCTTTTTTGACTATATAGGGTTCAGCCCCTAGTTTTCCACCTTACTTAATAAAAAACAACTTACAATATTGATAAAATGATGAAACCCAAATGTAAATAATGACACAAAGCTGTATAAGATTGTAAAGTTTAAATGTGAGTAAATTAAGATGCAATACTAACCTTAGATGGATGAAAACACATAGATAAAGAATATTGCAAAACTAGGATTAGAACCTTCAAAATAGTTTTGTGATCTCATGAAAAAAGGTTTCAAAAGGTATAATAATTTTGATAAGGTTTGTACATAGGTTCCAAGATAATTCTAGTAGAGTTTTGAAGTCTAAAAATGCCCTCCTGAGCCATGAAGGTTCACTATATATTTATGGATTGAAACTATTCCAAGTAGATCGATGTTGATCTTAGAGAATTAATGTAAATTTTCCAAAAATGGGTGACATTAATCCTTAGGCCATTCAAAAGGGTTGCTTATATGGGTAAAAAATGCTTTTGACCAACTTCAAAGTTGTCGATTTGTTTTAACCATGGGATGAGTTTGTTTGGAGGTTGGATGGGTTTTGTTTTTATTTATTTTTTATGAATTTATGGTTAGGTATGGTAAATAGGATTAATTACTATTTTAATGTATTAATATCTTAATTAAATCATATGGTAAAATTAAATAGGTGAGGTGAACAAAAAAATTTCAAATAATTATGAATTGGGGTCATTATGTTAGAGATGAAATGATAACAAGACGATGCACCACATAAATACACAAAGGTGTATAAAAATAACATCTACATTTTCCCATATTTATGGAGTGGTATGCAATATCATGTCATGAGAAAAAAACTATAAGGTGCTTAATGCCCTGAGTTTATTGTGAGGAGGTAACCCCCCTCAAACTAAGTGCCAAGAAGTGAGATGGAATAGATGACAGGTTTGAAAAAGATGGAAGGTAAAAATAAATTTGGGTGAGTATAAATGGATAATTATAAGATATTAAAGGATAAAAAAAGTTTGAATGGCTCAAGTAAGTTCCAGGGTTATACTTAATAAGATAAAAAGTGATGTAGGTAATAGTTCTCTAAAGACCTAATCAAGTAACAAAATGCCATAGCTAAAATAGGTGGGATTAATTATAGGCTATCAAGAGAATAAAGGATAGGAAGGGTAGCCCATAGAATCTAGTGTGTGTATGGTGTATGAATTACCTATATATGAATTTTCTCAAGACAAAATAGACCCTCAAGATATTACAATGGAAAGATAACAAAAAAAGGGTACACCTTAAGGAGATTAAGGAACTGACAAAGGTCAAAATCATCAAATCTAAAGGCTAATATAACATAAAATGGGATACCTATATTAAAGTCAACAAGATGAGGCTTTGAATCTAGATTAGGATAATGTAAAATGGTCCATAAGTGCAAAAATCTCAACAAGCCATGGCAATTAACATGATGCTGATTTATAGTAATTAACATTGATCCAGTAATTGACATCAATTAGATTAATTGAAATTGATCACTAAAAATTCTATAAATAGGAATCTGATGTGGCATAAGGCTCATTTGGCTCTCAATTGAATGATAATTTGAGAGAAAAAATTGACACATTTCAACATTTTAAGCATACATGAGAGATGATGAAGGTGAGTGGGAGAGGATGACAATGATGACAATTCCACTATGAGGTAGGCATAATACATTTTTGGAAAAATTTAATGTCTTTATTTTTTCTTAAGAGATTTATTTTTGGAAATTTATTGGAAGGAGGGAGGGTAGGTTAAAAAATGTTTTACCCAAGCAAAAAAAATTTAGGGGAGAGAATTGATGATGATCTAATAAGATTAATGTGTTTCATTTGGATCGACCATGATCCATAAGGATCATTGTCAATTTATTTAAATCATCATTGATCCTTATAAGATCAATATAAATCCACAATAAAGGTTTTATAATAGAAAACTTAGGATTTTGATTGACCAAAAGGATGTTTTTGATAGGCATGAGAGCTAGTGATGATGAGGGATAAGGTCCCTCCACTATTAGAGTAGTTACAAGAGTTTATGAGTGATGAGGACTGGGCCCATATATAGGCTATAGGATTTGGAAGGATTTTCCATTATCACCATGTCCATTAGGGTATTGATATGATAGTGGTATTGATATAGTGGTGGGATTATAATACCAACACTTTTTAGTTACCAATTAGTGAGATGATGATTATTATTATAATAGAAGACATCTGTCAGATTTTATGACTACCAATTTTGGGAGCCCCTATGTATACTATTGATGAGGTTGGGAAAGTGATGAAACTAGCATGACTATATGGCAAGGATACATTAGATATAAGATTTTTTGCTGGTATGTTATCATTCTAGCCATTGTATGACCAAGACCATGAGGGGAGACTAGTGCTTACAATGATGATGTTGGCATTCACCTACTATGTGCTACCTAAATCTCTAGGAGGGCGACTACCATGAAGTTTCACTAGAGTTATAATAGACATAGTTGAGTTCAAGAGTATTTTTTCATGGATACCAACATTATTGGGGTATATATACATGGAGTTGTGGGGCTAGCACACTAAGCATCGTCCAGGTCTCGATATCACATTTGTATTACATTGTTGGGAGGATGAGCATATTTGTATGATTCACCCCATAGGGACCCCATGGATCAGATTCAAAGAGTCTATAGTGTAGGCTACTTTCAGTGGAAGGAAGAGCTAGTTTTTTCTTATATAGATAGGGTAGTGCATGATCTAGTGCATTATAGATAAGTTTTTAGCAAATTACAGATGGGGGATGTTATTTAGAGGCCTTATGTACACTTCCCAGTGTGGCTTGGTTTATATGTGGAGATAAGGGATGTTACCTAGGAGATATGGGTACATGGATGATGGCTTGACCACATCAAGCTATTATATTTTGATAGGGTCCATCATCAGCTTGGGTTATTATAGGATGTTCCATTAGCCCTAAACTTGTATAGGCAAGTTGATATAGAGCTATGTTATGTATTTTAATTTTGATCATTACTATTATATATGTTATGGATGCTTATGGGTTATGGATTATGGATTTTACATGTTATTTCAAATTTTATGTCATGGGATGGGTTTTTACCAATGGATTATGATTATGGATTATGCTACTTTTTTATATAAACCATTATGAACCTTATGGATGCTTATGGTTTCTTAGATGATTGAATATAAATAGATTATGGATTTATGATTAATGATGATTATGGATTATAGATAGATTTTAATGCTTTATGGATATCTATTTATGGATTTTAGTGATTATAGATTATATATTTTCTTGGCATTGATTTGGACTATAACCAAAAGAGAATCTCTCATAAACATGGCCTATGTATCTTTAGCTAGATGATAATAGATATTGACATAATCTTGGTTAGCTAGAGCTTCGACCTTGGTTATTTATTAAGATTATATTCTTTTGGTGGGATGGGGGATGGATTAATTTAGAGATAAACTTCTTCACACCATATTTTGAAATCAAGATTTATCTTTCAAGGATCATTTTTATGCCAATGGGTAGACTAATGAATATGGGAAGCCTATAATTATAAAGTTGATCAATATGAGAGGATTTCTTGGGATATTGCTTTTGATAATTTATTTTATTTCTTTGTTGATTTTTAAGGATTTTAAGTGACATAATTTTAAAATTGATCAATGAGGGAAGTTTTCTACTTTGTATCCATCCTTCAAGGGAGTGGTTTACATTTTGATGTTTTTACAAAACTATACTTCAAGGGATTAGTATATTATTTGCCTTTATATATTTAATTACAATTGTCCTTCAAGGGATCAGTCTATTTATTTATCCCTTTTTGATACTTTTGATTTTCATTTCTTACTTGATTTTGAATCCCAAAGATAGTAATGTGAGTTGGCATAGAAAGATACCTTAGGATATTTTCCATGAGTTCATTACATGAGGTGATTGTGTTATCTTTGAAAATTAAAAATCTTTAAGAAATAAGGGAAATAATGATTTGGGGTTTCTCCCATTATAGGTGAAACTTATCCATGAGAGAATGTTATGTATAGAGCTAGGGTATTCATATTCAAGGTTGAGGTTATAATGACTACCAGATAATCACATAAATCTCATATCATTATTTGGTATTTTAGGATAAGGGGATAGGATAGTATTTGAGATAAGCTAACTAAGATGAGCCAAGATATATTAACTATAGAAAGCACACATATGTAATGCATTAAGAGATTATCATTGTGGTTTACAATTAACAGAGGCCAAATGATATGGCTTGGATCTATATTTATGGGTTATGATGTATGGTCCAAGAAACTTAAGAGAAAATTTATCACTTTTATTTCAATCCATATTAGTGACATGTTGATTTTATTTAAGCACAAGGTCTCCAATGTTAAATTATCGTTCTCTTATATGTTGATTATATGCTCATTTTAGCCATTCTTGATATATACAAAGGTGATCAAGGGCTATTATATGATGCTCATCTAAGAGTTTGAGTTGGGATAAATGATCCTAATGAAAATCTTCATCAAAAATGATATCTTTAAGGGAGACATGAAGAGAGGGAATTTAGACTTTTAAAGGAAGTATAACTTGTGTACCATAGACTATAGAAAAGGGAGTAGCATCTGTAGGGGTTTGAATACTAGTTCAATATGCCCATAAGGTGAAAGGGATACAAAGATGCCAATCCTTCCCAAATTTATTGATGACTTTGGTTAGGATTTTGACCAGGGTTTTATTAGATGCTTTTGATTGACCATTGGCTTTAGGATAGTAAGGCAAGGAAAAATTTAATTTGATTTTAAATGAATCACATAGTGCTTGGACTTTCTTCTTCTTGAAAGATTTTCCATTATCTATTATTATTTTATATGGAATTATAAAATGATAGATAATGTGATGATGGATAAAATCCATAATATTTTCTACCTTGGTCAAGATAAGTGGCACAACTTCCACCCACTTGGTGAAGTATTTTATAGCAGTAATGATGAAACCATGATTCAAAGAGGACCTAGGGTTGATTTGCCCTATAAGATAAAATCCCTATTGGGAGAATGGATAAAAGTCCCTTACTACTTGTAAGGCTTTACTAGGGACATGGGATAAGTTTGCATTTTTCTAACATTTTACACACTTCTTAACATATGTGCAATAATCTTGATTTAGAGTGGGCTAATAGTAGCCTAGACATAAGATTTTTTATTGATTGCATGGATACTAAAGTTTCCACTGCATGACCTATTATGTAATTCTTAGATAGCTAAGGTAACTTCATGATTTTGGAGACAACAAAGAAGAATGCCATTGAAACCATGCTTATAGAGAACACCACTCAATATAGTATAGCAAGCAAATTTTTGTTGGAAGACACACTTGAAACCTTTGGATAGATGGGGAAAAGATAATCCTATAAACAAATAGGTAAATATTTGTGCATACCATGGCTCTTCTAAGTCTTCATTGATATTATTGATAGATAAAAGATCATTTTTCATGTAGGAAGGTTAGTTAACTTGATGGATAAGGACAAATAGATTGGATTCCTAAGATGAGGATGGGATAAAAGAGACAAGAGATGCCATAGTATCAACAAACATATCAGCTGATCAAGGAGTAGTTTGGATGGAATAAAAATTTAAAGTAGATAAGAGCCAATTGGATAAGGTATTGTATCTTTGGAGAATATCATATTTGCATTGATATATACCAGTAATTTTATTGACCACTAGCTGAGAATCACCATAGATATTAAGGGATCTGACTCTTAGTGCCAAGGTTGTTTGGAGGCCTATGATCAATGATTCCTATTCAAACATGATATTGGTTCAATTAAAGTCTAATTTAAGAGATAAAGACATGGGAATACCTTGAGGAGGGATTAATATAATTATTGCACTACCTCCATGCTTACATTTAGACCCATCAAAGAATAGAGTCATTTGATATTATATGACTAATTGAGAAGTAGATGCAATAGATTCATTAGGAAATTCATAATTAATCAGTTAGTTGTCACTAAGAGGTGCTTCAACCAACTAATCAATAATAATTTATCCTTTAATAGACTTTTGATGGAGAAATTCTAGATCAAACTCAACTAGAAGCATAATCCATCTATCCATTCATTGATTTTGATAAGGCATAGAATACATGAACTTAAGGGGATCAATAGTCATAATTATATAAATCTTATGGTTAAGTATGTAGTGATGAAGCTTAGAGGATATAAAGGCCAATGTTAGAAATAGTTTTTCAGTATGTGGATAACATGTTTTATATTCTATGAGGATAAGACTTATATAATAAATAAATTCTTCTTTGTGATATTGGTCTCAATAGGCAAGCATAACACCTAGAACATGGCCTATAGTTGAGATATAAAGGAAGAAAGGTTTCCCCTCCTTAGGTGGAGTGAGGAATGGAGGTGATATAAAATAGTCTTTGAGTACATTAAAGGCTTCTTGATAATTATAATACCATACAAAGCAACTATCCTTCTTTAATAGATGGTGGAAAGGTTGACACCAATCAGAGAGCTGGGAGATAAAATGATGGATAGACTAGAGTTTTCCTTATAAACTATGAAGCTAATTAAGGTTGGATGGAGGAAGAATTTATATAATATCCTTGATTATAGTGGGATCCACTTCTATTCCTTGAATAGAAACAATGAAGCCCATAAGTTTACCCATCAAGACACCAATTTAATTTTTTTAGATTTAGATGCACATGATACTGGAGAAGATGATCAAAGACACCCTTAAGTATGGATAGGTGATCCTTGTAGAATTTTGAGTTCCCAAAGAGGTCATCTACATAGTCTTCAATAATTTTGTAGATTATGTCATGAAATATATAAGTTATGGTTGGATGATAGGTGGATCCTACATTTTTTAGGCCAAAGGGCATAACATGGTAGAATAAGGTCCCCCAAGGAGTAATAAATACAATATTATGTTGATATTATACTAAAATAAGTATTTTATTGTAAATAAAAAACCATCCATAAGGGATAACATTTTATGGTTATCTGTTAGGTTCACTAATTGGTTGATGTTAGGGAGAGGGAAATCATCTTTTGGATAAGCAAGATTTAAATCATAAAAGTCAGTACAAATACAAAGTCCAGATATAGGCTTAGTGACTATAATGATGTTGGACATCCATTGAGGATAATTAATGGGTTGAATAAAGTTAGAAGATAAGAGGCACTGTAGTTCCTCTTTTATCAAGAGTGCGATATGGGGATGTATTTATTAGAGCTTTTGTTTTACCAGCTTAACATCAACAAAGGTGATGATATTATGGCTAATGATTATAGGGTCAATACTAGGCATATCACTATAGGACCAGACAAAGGCCTCATGGTTTGATAAAAAAGTGATAAAATCTTGCTTTTCTTGGGGATCTAAGGCTTTGCTAATTTTAATAATCCTCAAGTTTTCCTACAACCCAATATTAATATCAGAAGTGGATTTATTTAATAAGCTAGATGTTTTAGATGGAAGATAATTACGTAGATAAGAGTTTTTATCACCCAAATGAGTCAAGATTGACTAACCATCTTGACATTTAAGAATAGGGATGGTTAGTATATCATTTCCTATTAAGTTAGGATATGCTAAAAGGATGGCTTGGGTCTCACCATTGTGATGAAAGATGAGGGGTTTTATGGATATTAGATTGATTAAAACAAAAGTTAGAAGGGATGGATATAGTGTCACTGGTTGAGGAAGAGGTATCAGATGATGAAGATTACACTTCTTCCAAAAATGGTATAAGAATGGATTTGGGAGAGGATTTAGAATCATTCTCAAAGATTAATCCATGATTTTCATGCAATTTTTTTTAAATCTCTTAATGAGACATCATGGGGAACCTACTCATATATACCCATGCCAAAGCCCTTCCAAACACAATGATAAAGGTAGGTTTGTTAAATCTAGGGTTTATTGAGAAATCAAAAATCAAATGTAAAGGGTTTAACATGGGTGCCATTGTCAGGCCTTAGGTGGTTTGATTGATTCCACCATAAATCAAGTGGGTACATAAGAAAGGTGGCCCAAATGGGATGAGATCACCTAGGTTGGGTGGATACATGGGTTGTTTGTCA
Organism: Torreya grandis; assembly: GCA_037957365.1. NCBI lineage: Eukaryota > Viridiplantae > Streptophyta > Pinopsida > Cupressales > Taxaceae > Torreya > Torreya grandis. Next base: position 78,863 of record JARHVA010006468.1, on the reverse strand, counting down.
GGATGATCATTGTCCCTAGGAGTGGTTAATGTGTTAAGGGTTAGTAACTAATATTCACCCATTAAAATATGTTACATAATGGAATTAATGGGCTCCTAAGCTAATATTTTTTAAGTAGGAATAGTCATGTTAGTTAAGGCTTGATTAGAATATGAAGATGGGATTGTGTTTGGTGAGGGTATTACGACATCACTTGGTCAAAAAGTGAATTTACATTATTTGAAGGGTTGAATATTAGTAGGGATGATGTAGAACTAGACTTCATGTTCAAACTTAAGGCACCAATGGATGGTGGAGGGCATGCATCACATCACATGAATCCATAGACATCATAATAAAATGTTATATTAGAATTTCCCTTCTATGAAATAAAAGAGTTTATGGAGGGTACAATAACCTATATAAATGGGAAGGATAACCATTCCTATTATGGGTTCTACCATGTCATTGAATGCATGGATAATTATTGGGGATTAGGAAATAATGATTTTTGGTAGCTATAGTTATTGAAAAGTGTGTGAAGAAATAATATTGATACTGGCCCCATTATCGATCATAACTCTTCTAATTTGAGCTTGATTTATTTGAGTTGTGATGAAAAGTGGGGGATCTTGATCTTCAGGTGATAAGGGAAAGACATTGGAATTAGTGAAACTAATAGCTGACACCATTTGGATGGCCCCTATAAATTTTGAGAATGGTTAAGGCTTATCTAGTTAGACCTCAATAGCCTAGAGAGCTTCTATCATTGCTTTTCAATGGTGTGGAAAGTTTTCAATAAGTTTATACAATGACATTTTTATAGGCATTTGGAGTTATTTTAATATGGAGATTTATACTAACTCCTTGGATTTATTCAAGGTAATTCCTATAATATAGACTTTAGGATTTTGTCTAAATGGTTTAGGCATATAAGGGGTAGAGGCTCAAGTAATTAAAACCTTAGTTTTATTGAGGTTTTCATTTTGAGAGTGGGTGACTACATGGACAACATCGATGTGTAATAATGGAGGGCCTAAAGAAGCCACTGACTCTTCATCACTTATAGATTAGTAAGTTTATGAGTGGGTATAATATTTGGGATGGTGACTTTCTACTCAGGAGTCTTATTATTTAGATCATCATCTTAGACTAACTATTGGATCACACCCTTAAAGGCATTATAATTTTTTGTATAATGTCTAGCTACTCTATAATATGAGGATATCTCCTGACTCCTATACCAAATATCTCTTTAGAGGTGAGGATTAATGGGCCATATAGGTGGTATCATAATTAGGGATGTATCCAATAATTATTTTTAGATTACAACATAAGGTCCTTTCAAAGGGTCATTTTGTGGTCTTATAATAAGTTGTGCAATCTCTTTTGGTAAAGTATTGATCATTTGGTTTTGATATTTAGATTTTATGGTAGGGATGACCTTAGGCACCTTTTGTTTAAATTTATCTAATGGGCCTTTAGCATAAGATGGTGGATATTGGGATGGAGGTGTGGTTAATAATGGAGGGAGACTTTGTATTTTCCCATGTGTTTGAATGGAAGAACCTATGATAGGGATAATAACTTTAAAAAATGGATGAATACATAAAATGGATGATGAAGATGATATAAAAGGGGTTGGACTTTATTTATATTATGTGTTGAGAACATAGGGGGTATTCAGACACAGGTTTTTATCTTTTGACATAGAAAAAATATCAACCTTGAATTTAGGATGGGCTAAGTCTTTTGTTGGTGGAATACCAAGACAATTGTCCCAAATATCCGTGATAGGAGCTTTACCCTTTCACTTATTAGCTTAAAGGTAAGGCAGTGTTGTGATAGAGGATGATTTTGAAGGGTCTTGGTATCGAGTGAGTTGATAAGATCCTATTATATTATGATCTAGGTGTATATGATGAAGAGGTTTTTTAGGGAATAAAGGGGTGGAATGTTTGACTCTACAAGTATCAATATGTTTATATGTGATGTCGTAAGGAGTGGTTTGATTTTCCACCTTAGGAAATTTAGTTCAAGAACATGAAGGGGATGGCTCATGCAAATGAACCCATGTAATGAGATCAAGGATATCTATAAAGGTTTTGGGAGTTGTCTTGATAATTTTAGGTTGACTTATAGTGAAATCATATCCCATGAGGAGATCAAAGACAAAAATTTCTTTGGATATTATTTAAGAAATAACTAGTCATAAATTATATCAATCATATTTGTAGCTTGATTTTGTGTTTCTCCAGGGTTAGCTTGGGTTGTGTTTGATGTGGATGGATGGTTTGGAAATGGATGTCTAAAAATATCTAAAGATTGGTTGGGAGGAGCATTTGGATTATCCAACTGAAGGTCCCCCTTGTCGATGATGTTCTATACCAATCATTTAAAAGATTGACATCATTCTATGTTATGTCCTATTACCCTGTGATAGGCACAAAACTCATCCTCTTTATACCAAGTGGGTTTAGGATGTGTATCATCAACTAGTCTAATTAGAGGGAGCTCAAGAATGGTCTCTCGTAGGAGTTTATCTAATACAAAAGTCTAAGGCTCTCCTAAAGGAGTATATTTCCTAGGGGGGAAATTGAGTAAGGCCCCTAGGTGGTTGTGTTTGAGAAGTGGATGGTCCTGATTGATTAGGTGTTGGATGGGGAGAAGTTTTTAGAATAACATAATTTGTTACCCCTTTTGGTTTTGGATTATTATTATTTATTTTTGAGGGGTTAGGTTTGATGTTTTTATTGTGTAACTTAACTTTTCCCTCTTCAATGCCAAAATTTTTGAGTTTATATGCCATCGTAAAGGATTCACTGAAAGTATTAAAGGTTTGAATTTGAAACATGTATGAGATATTTTTTGTACAAGAGCATGAAAATAATTTAATTTAATTTACGATGTAGTAAGGAAAAGGTTAACTAGTTTATTAGGCTATGCCAATGAGCTACAATGTTTGAAATGGATTCATCTTCAAATTGTTGAATGGCATATAAATCCCTGATAGTCACTTTCTAAGCAATGTTGATTGAGAAGTGATATAATAAAATTTGGGCCAATTTCCCAAAGGAAAAGAACAAATGATGAGGATTGGAACTGTATCAATCTAATACATCATCTGCTAGAGATATGGGAAATGTCATAAGTAGTAATGCATCATCATGTGATATAAGGTAACACATGTGTTTAAAGGCTTTGAGCTGTTTTTGGGGATCTTCCTTATTATGAAACTTAGTAAACTTGGGAATTTCCCATTATGAGGGATACCATAAGATAGGAATAGATGGGTGGATAGGCTCATTACAAATTTGTTCATATGTGATCATAGTATTGTGTCTAGAGGTGGAAGATTCCAAATTAACCATCCTATTCATAAAGATGTTTATGAGGTCTACTTAGATGTTATTTTGAAGCACATTCTTTAAGAAACCTTGTTGAAGAGTTTGATAATTTAGAAAGGGAGTAGATAGGGGTTGTGAGGAAGGGTATCCAACTACAGTGGATATAATGGGTTGGGATGCCACCACATATTATGTGATCTACAGTGAAATATTCTATTACATGGATGATTGGAAGTAAGTGGTCACCAATGGTTGTGATGGAGCTGTGTATTGGGTAGTGGAGGAGGCATACTATTAGGGAGGTTTCATTAGATGGATTTGTTGCATTAAAGGGATTTGTTGTGTTAGAGGGATTTGCTGTGTATGTGGTAGATCTTGAGAATTGTATGCTAGACTCATTTTGATGGGTGGAAGACTTACAGGGAATGACACCAATAACATTTGGGGAGGAATAGTGGATCTAGGCTAAGTGGTATAAGCATTTTGACCGTGAGTAATGGGGGTTAGAGAATTGGTAGATACTATGGATGATTGGCTTTCTAAAGGTTGCATCATCTAGGTATTAGAACCAAAGAGAAGAGAGTCAGTGGAAAAAGATACCATGGCCATGGTAAATCCTTCAATTTTCTCAGTTCCCTCGAAAGGCATCCCATATAAATATCAAGAATCTTAGGTATGGGGGGGAAGGAGGAATGTGTATTTATCAATTACTGAGGTATTAATTGAGAGAAATAGGGTTATTGTCTAATATTTCCATAAAGGAAGGATCTCCTTAAGAATAAAAGTGTGGGAGCATAAGATTCTCAAAGGACTTAAGGGTAGAGGAGAGACTAGGTGTATGTTCCATAGGAGAGAATGTGACACCCACATCATATTCTTTCTTTGATTGTTGCCTAGTCAAAACCATGAGATAGAAAAGAAAAGAAAAAAAAAACAATAATTTCTTTTTGAATTATCTATCTTTTAATTGTGGATGAAAGATGCACAAACTAAAGTTATTCCAAATTTTTTTTATCTCTTTTTTTTAAATTTTAAGTTGTGAAAAGAAATAAAGAAAAAGGATAATGAGGGTCCTAAAAAATGGTAATCTAAGGATGGTTTTGGGTTTCTTATTTTGGTACTCAAAGGAAATATGTATTGGTAGTAATACATGGCTTGGTACATGGGGCTTTCTCCCCTCACATCATAATCCCACAACTAGTGTAGGTTCTTATCTAAGATATACCAGTAGTCCAGATATTATACTCAGCTAGAGAATTAAGTTGGTCCTCCCCTTGATGGTGAAATCCAAGTGGGGTCACTAAGAAGAAGGTTGTCATGAGGTAATGAAATCCTCATCAGTTTCTTTATGTCAAGTGTTTAGATGAGTTTGTTTTGACTATGATTTGGCTTGTGTGTGAAAGAATAATGACTATGATGAGTTTACCGGTTATATTATTCTATGTGAATTACTTAAGTAGGCAAAAATGAATGCAATTTTGTTTTATCTTTAAAAGGGAAATAAAATGCAAACTTGATGTTCTTTAGATGAATTCACATAAATAAATGGAAATAGAGCAAATTAAAAAAAAACTAATTTTAATAAGAAAGATGAAACCTGAATGGTCCCACCGAGTGTGCCAAAATGTTTTAGTATTTTTTTTTGCTTTTTTCTATGTAGTCTAATTAGATACTAAAAATAAATTAAATGCAAGGTTTTAAAGATTACCTAGAGATGGATATTAGTTCTGTACAATTGATCAAGCTTGTGGTAAATCCTCTTTAGATGGGGAGGAATGAATTGTAAATCACACTAACTCAAAAAAATGGATTAATAGAAAGATGAATGGGCTGCCTAGTAAGAAACCAGTCCCAAGAAGTGATATGATTCCTTAGGTGGATGTCAATCCAAATTTAACATTCAATTTTATAAATGAACATGAAATTAAAAAGATATATATGGGTAAGATGCAAATAGACAACACCAAAAAATATATTATCTATAACAATATTGATGTGATCAAAGTAATTATCCTATAATTTTGTAGCTATATCAACATCCTCTTGAATTATAGCCAATTATTCATTAATGATTTCTTGATTAGGCATGAAAACCATAGTAGAAAGACCTAATTCAAATGTAATGTTGCTTTGATTAGTGAATAAAGTTTGTTGGACAATGGGGAGATCAAATATGCTAACAATATCATGCGCTAATCTAGGCAAAGTCCTCTACATGTAAAAGAGATATTTTTAGAAAATAGAATGTAGATTTTAACAAGTTTTGAGGATTGTGAATCTTATGAAAAGAGACTTTAGGATTGTTTTAGAAGTTAAGTAGGGATCGATGGTGATCTTGCAGGAGCGATGTTGATTCAGATTGATCGATGTCAATTCTAAGTAAAATGATAAACTATAATAATAGAAGATAATAATGACTTATAATATTGATAAAATGATGAAAACCAAATGTAGACAATGACACAGTGGTATGGAAGACTACAAATTTTTAATGCGAGTAAATTAACATGAAATACTAACCTTAGATGTCTAAAAGCACACATATAAAGAATATTACAAAAGTAATATTAGAAACCCTTAAAATATTTGTATGATCTCATGAATAGAGGTTCCACAAGGTAGAATAATGTTGATAAGGTTTTTACACATGTTCCAAGATAATTCTAGTAGATTTTTGAAGTCTAAAAATGCCCTATTGAGTCATGGAGGCTCACTATATATTTATGGATCAACATTATTCTAGGTAGATCAATGTCTATCTCAAAGAATCAATGTTGATTTTCCAAAAATGGATGAAGAAGGGTTGCTTATGGGGGTAAAAAATGGTTTTGATCAACTTCAAAGTTATTGAGTTGTTTTAACCATGGGATGAGTTTGTTTAGAGGTTGGATGGGTTTTGTTTTTATTTGTTTTTTATGAATTTGTGGTTAGTTATGGTAAATAGGATTAATTACTATTTGATTATAGTAATATCTTAGTTAAATCATATGGAAAAATTAAATGGGTGAGGTGAACATAATTATTTAAAATAATTATGAATGGGGGCCATTATGTTAGAGATGAAATGATAATGTGATGATGCACCATGTTAATACACAAGGGTGTATAAAACTAGCATCTAAATACTCTTATAACTTATTGTTAATACAAAAATAACACATTCCTTTCTAAAATGAGTAAAATTTTGGTTTGGGTGAGGTGATAATGATATGGTAACATATTTACATCTTTTTTTAGTGTATTTATGTTATTTGGATCATGTGCCATATTTTTTGTTGATGTGCTTGCATGTAGATTGTCAATTGGTGTGTCCTTGAAATATTATGTGTGTCAAATGTACTTCAATATCTCATAAAAAATAAAGGTTTATTTTTTCATAAAGTTATATATATGTGACTTTAGGGTATAGGTAGCCAATAAGTTAAGTTGTAAATGTATTTGAATCTAAATTCATGATGAGGTACATGTGTGGGGTGTCATGAAAAAACAATACTTTGGGATGACATGGGGAGCCAAAAGGCACAATGGACATGGGATAATAAATTTTTAGGGAATAATCATAAATTTTTATGTAATATAAATAATAAATAGATATATAAAAATAAATTATTAAAAAAATATAAATTATTATAAATTTATAGCATAATAACTTGGTTCAAGCATTGGTTTAACCAATAGTATATTTCATGTAGATGGATGAAGGTTCATACTTGAGAAACTATGTCTTGAGCCAGAAATTAGATGAAACAAATGAATTTAGGATAGTTGATAGCTTAACATATAATTTTCCTTGATTAATATGTCCTTAGAGTGATGAAAAGAGGACGTGATGTTTCCCTAATGTTATGATAATATTTTTTGTGGGAATGTTCAGCTTGAAGTTGTATCCCCAACCTTTGTAATGATGGATACATTATAAGATAATACAATCATGAGATTATGGAATGACCCAAATAAAAAAAATGAATTTGTGTGGTCAAAAAAACCAACTTAGAGTGAAAAGTTACAAGTTGTTACTAGATATGGAAATTTTCAAAAAGAGGATAGGCAATAGTGGTTGCATGATCATCTTAGGGATCTAGAAAAATTATGCATATACAAAGCCTCCTTATCAAAATAATGCATTAATTTTACCTTATGGGAGAATTTGATATGATACATTATGGAGATACTATGGAAATGAAGATCCATCCTACTATAAATAAGACTCCAGTAGATGTTTCAGGTTAACATAGAAGTGTCTGTAAAAATTGAAAGTATACTTGCATAACAAAGGAATTTGTGTGTGTATATGTTTTAGGTTTTAAATTTACCTATGGTAACTAAAAGTGGACCAATATAATCTCAAAGTTTACATGTGTTCATAGAATGTGCTTTTTTCTATTTTTTTAACCCAGGTAGTCATGAAGCTAATTTTCTCCCTTGGTTTTTTCTTTCTTTATTTAAATTTTACATTTAATTTTGAGTGGCGAGTAAGCTAGTTTCCCACTCATGCCCATTCTATGTAGTTTTATCTAGACAACAAGATGGTTATATAACCAAAACTTCCACATGTGATGTGTTTACCTTAGAGAGACGGGTTTGAAGTGTTTTATATAGACTTTAACAAGTTTTGTTGGATGATTTATAGGTCGGTCACAATACCATTATAGTATATAGTTGAATCCATGTCCATATGAGGCTAGTCATATATTTAAATATTTTAAATTAATTTTTCTTTGGATAGAGGTTTCTTGTACAACTTATGATGGTGTCCATTGACCATAAAAGAGAATCTGACTGGATCAATTTTGAATAGATTGATTGTTCCATTATAGAACACTTTTTATATATCATAAGGTACTATCCCTCTAGTCATATTTTATCCTTGGTGGTCCTATTTGGATTCAAAAATTGATGCCTAATCACTTAGTTGAAACTTATATATTTTAATGAACTTATCATGCCATATGATCCTTTACATATAACTTATTTATGTATGTTGTAGAGATTATTTAATTACCTAATCAAAGGAGATGAGCTACATAATCCATTCCATGTTCTTAGGTAGTACATAGAGTTTTGAGTTCAACATATATGGGAGTAATAACATTATTACCATAGGAATAATCATAGGGTGTGTAACCCATGGTTATCTTTCATGTTATCATATAACCCTATGTGCAATCATGGTGAGGTTTAGATTTTTTTGCAGTAAGGATGTTATCCAAGTCCATAATGGTGATTAAAAATTGACTGTAGGATTTTGGATGTGTTACCAAAATTAAAAATTTAAATCATTTTTATTTTCACTCTATTTTTTTGTGAGACATCCAATTTGAGTTTCATCATAAATAATTTAAAAGTGTGATTGCTATAAAACCTAATAAAGTATTTGTTATTTTTGTTGAGTAAATTTCATAATTCATAATGACTCATTCCTAACTAGGTTTCCTTACTTGAATAGGTGAAAATATTTTTTAAAATGGACTTTCATAATGTTAGTTACTCTTTAAATCTTTGGGTTGATCTATTGAAGTGCATTATGTTTATCAATTATGCCTTTGTTTGATTGATTAAGTCTTACCTTCATAAAATTGAATTTTCATAATGTTAAGACACTTTTCAAGTCTCATTTATGTATCTTTTCATTTCTAGATGAATTATTTCATTGTCAAGTTTGATTGAAACTCCATGTTTTTAGGCCACCTTTGTAAACGCATCTAAAATTGAACTACTCCTAAAAACAATATAGATTTTTTACAAAATTAGGAAAATGGAAATTTTTATACTTGGCATAGAAATTTATCTAGTTGTATTCATCATCCACATGTTCAAATGACATTGAAAAATAATTGATATTTTCATATTGATTAGTAGTTATATCCTTGTTTAGAAATTATGGAAGTATTTACATGTTTATAAAAATATTTTATAAAAGTAAAACATTCTTTAAATTTTTAAATAGTTTTAAATTATATTTTAAAATCTCTCAATGTTTCTTCATAAAGTGAACAACTTCCAAAAATTTTGAATATGTATTTGATCATCCTGAGATAAATTAAAACAAGTTTAATTAGTGTTATGAAACTAAATTAGGTATTAAAAAACAACCAAATGATTTTATATTTCTAATCATCCAAGTGAATAGGCCATGCATTATTTTAAAGATCCTAAAATAATTGTCATTGGCTTTGATTAGTATTTCAAACAAATTTCTTCTATACTATTAAATGTGTATGTAAATAATAGAGAAGGTATCAAGGTTTATGTATAGAATGTAACCTTGATCCAAGCTGGACTTATACATAAAAGTATTTAAAATTTAAAATGAATGAAAATATAGGCTTCCTTCAATATTGTGTCCTTCTCAAGAAAGTATCAACATATTTATAACTAGTCTTTATGAACCTGAGCAGGTCTAAAACTATTCAAAATAGTTTCAACAAGTTGTGACCAGTATCCAAATGCCAAATTAAGTTTGATTATTTTAAGAAACTCTAAATCATGATGTAAAAAGAGTGTTTGAAACTTGACTTGGTTGCAAATTTTATAATGAGTAATATTATTTCTTAAATCTAATAAAAATATAGAAACACAGTAAATGTTATGGAGGTTACATAATTATATATTCATGTTAAGGCCCACATAGATATAAAATATCATATATATTTATCACATAAATATTTAAGTGATACACGATAGTTGAAAATGAGATTCAAACCCTAATATAGAAAAGAATAAATTTGGTGTAAAACTATAGAACTTGTGACAATGTAGAGTATGTATTGAAAGATCAAGTTGGTGAAATAAAATCATAAATCATTCACAAGTGATTGAAAATAATTAAAAATTCTAGCAAATCTCATGTTTTGAGCTAGAAACATCTTTTTCATTTCTTTAATCCTCTTTATGGCTCTTCTTCATTCTAATAACATTTTTATATCAAATACATTGGTTTCTCCCTTAACTACATTTTCTCTATGTTAGATGTCATTTTTACAAACCTCTTATTTAATTTCATCTAATTTTCATGTTTCATTTTGAATTGTGCATTATCTCCCATTCACATAAAAATAATGAGAAACTTTGGCAAAATTTAACTAGAAAATAAAGCTCATCTTGATTCAATTTTTAACTAGAAAATTTAACAATGACTTTTGAACATTATGTATAAGTTATATAAAAAAATTATTATAACTAATAAAATTATAGTATTTTCCCTCTTTACAAGAAAACTCTAAATGAGCCTTTAATAATCTATGTTGAACATTATTTCCACCATGTTGATCCTAATTCTCCTATAAAATAATTTTTTCATCCTCACCTTTTACACAATAACCTAAATTTGATTGCTCAATTTTCTATTATTCAAAGTTCCTCATCAAATATGAAATTAAAGTGCCCAGGCTATGAGCCCATCTCTGTCCTAGATATAGATATTTCAATGATAGTAGCATGTTTCAAATGGATATTAAATAATTTTAAGAGATGATGGATGCCAATAATATAACCATAATGGGACAATGGATTTTGGATAGCAAGATTCAAATTCCATTTCATTTCCAACATCCTTTTATTTTGTGGATTTAGTACTTTCATGTGCCAAGTACCACAATCTAAATAAAATGGAGATAACATATATATATATATATATTTATATGTATATATATATATATATTATATATATGCATATATATATGTATATATATATATACATATATATATATATATATATATGTATATACATATATATGTATATATATATATATATGTATATATATATATATGTATATATATATATATATGTATATATATATATATATATGTATATGTATATATATATATATATGTATATATATATATATATATATATATATATATATAGATGATCAGTTGGTTTTTAAACAAGATGGATACTCTATAGGCATAATCTTAGGAATTGAGCCTCATGATGAAACTGTGGAGATCAAAAAATACATTTTTCAACAATTTTGGACTAATAATTTTTAGAAATGTGAAAATATCTTGAGTCAAATTTGGTTAGTTAAGTAAACAAGGATAAATAAAGTTTGTAAAAACTCTATATAGATCTAAATTAAAGGAATAATTATTAGACCTAACCATTATTATGAAGAGATCCATTTGAAATGAAACAAAAAATGTATTTCATAATTAGATGTGTGTGTTTAGTAATATCATTTTATCCATGAATTAATTCATTGATTAGGATTAGATAATCGATAACAACATTCATGATAGATTTATCAAATTGGAATCCACAGAAATAATTATATATGACTTCATGTATGGTTTATTATATTATAACACTCAAAATATGTCTAGGCATAACTGAAGAAAAGATAAATATATTGGTGTAGGCCTTTTTCCCATTGGGTTTTGGATACATAGTTACATTAACTTTCTTAGGGATCTAGAGGTCATGTTGGTTAGAAAGATTATTACCACATTCACTAGAATGTTTGGTTTCTTTCCCTCTCCAACCTATTATACCTCTCTCCCTTTGCATTATTCATTCAATATGATATAGAGTATTTCATTTGATTTGATACCATAAATATTTGAAACCAAGAGTTAAAAGAGTGTGGAACCAAGAAAAAAGATAAGCAGTTAATTCTTTATATGTTTACAAAACTTGGACTTGATTACTCTATATTTGTCTCTACCTTTTATGCAACCAAGAAAATCATGGGAACCAAGTAGAAAATGCCATCCTTAGATGAATTCATTATAGATTTAATTAAGGAATAGGATAAATTAATCTAGATGGGAACCCTCAAGTCTTCCAAACCTTCAACCCTACTTATCAAAAATGGGAAAAATAAAGCCTCTAGTAAAAAGGATAAGAAATAAAAGAGTAGAGATCTTGAGAAGAATAAAGAACAAAAAACCACTACAAAAACTAGCACTAAAACCTCCTCCTCTGAAGGGAAACCTAAGAGAGAAAAGGTTAAGTGATCTTATTACAAGAATAATGGGCAAAATGAATAAAAGTGTATGATAAAAGATAGACCACCTTACACATCTCCTAGATAAAAATAATATAAGGATCTCTGAGTCTATTAAATAGTCATCATCAGCCAAAGAATCTTCTAAGGCAAAGGAAAAAAGGAAGGGAAAACCTAAAGAAAAAGCTTTAGTTGTAGTGGCTTCCACATTTAATTCAACTTGGGTTATCAACTCTGGTACTTCACACCATATGGGTTTGTTAGAGGTAGATTTTCTTGACTTAGAACCCTACAATATGTCCTCTATAACTTTAGGTGATGACATTCTAGTATAAGTTTCAAGAAGATGGACTATTAAAGTTGAAGGTGGAACATTCACAAATGTTCTAAGTGTACCTTCACTATCAGCTAATGTTATTTCAGTGTATTAGATCACCCACATAGGGCAAGGCAAGAGATTTGAGTTCACACTAGATTCAATTGAGATAAAAAAGCTACACAGTGACTCTATAGTTACATTAGGGAGGTAAAATCATCATTCTAGGCTATATGCCTTCTCCCATTTTTCTCTAGATGTTCCTCCTAATACATTTCTTACCCATTCAGATGGATTTAGTAGACTATGGCATGAGATGTTTGGCCACCTTAACTACCACTATATTGAGAAACTGAGTTATTAGGATATGATTATAGTCTTACCTAGAGTTAAATTCTATAAGGGACTTTGTGAGGGTTTTATCCTTGGAAAACATCCCAAAGAGAAATTTGACAAAGGCAAAGCTAGGACAGCTTCAATACCTCTTGAGTTGATTCACATTGATGCCATAGGGTAATTTCCCCATCCTTATTTTACTAGGGCCATATACATCCTCATCTTTATTGATGAATTTTAAAGATACACATGGGTCTAATTTTTGAGATAAAAGCATTACATTTTAGATAATTTTTGAGACTTCAAGGCTTTAGCTGAGAAGCAATCTAAAACGTACATCAAAATTTGTTAAACAGATAATTGGGGGGAATACATCAACCATAGATTTGAGAAGTTTTGTGCTACCAAAGGGATTGATCTTCAATGGAAAATATCACATACTCCTTAGTATAATGGTGTAGCATAACACAAGAATCAATCCTTGAAGGAGATGACCAACTATATGATTCACTCTAGATCATTAACTACATAGTTTTGGGTAGAAGCCATCAATTGTGCGTGTTACAATCAGAACCAGGTTCCTCACAAATATTTAAAGGGCATCACTCTATATGAATCTTGGTATAAAAGGAAATTAGAGGTGAAACATTTTAGGGTATTTGAATCACCAATGATGGCATACATTCCCAAAAAGAAACACAAGGCTAAGGAGGTTCAATCCAGACCTTGCATCTTTGTTATATATCTAGATGGGGTCAAGGGTTATAGACTCCTTCATCCTATGACTCATTACTTATTAATTGAGAGGAGTGTTAGGTTTAAGGAGAGTCCCACCAAATCTTTACTTGACAATTCCCCCTTTATATTGGTTTTACATAGTTTGGATGAGAAGTTCAAGGATTTAGATCATTCATAATAGGTTCTTGAGCAGAGGTCACTTATTCTTATTCTTCTAATTTTAATAATGAGTAGAGTGATAGGGACTCATCCTTGTACACTTCTAAGCGTGCATTTAAGGATAAGGATTCGACACCTGACTCACCCATTTTAATCCCTCTTTGGGTCAGGTAGACACTTGAGAGTGCAAACACTTGGGCAAGGGATCCAAATGATGATAGACATACTCAAGTAGACTTTTAGAGTGGACCACATACATTTTTTTCTTTTATGTTGGATCTATAGACTTTAAGAGATGATTCAAGCATACCTAAGTGGGATAGATCCATGGATAAGGAATATTATTCCTTGATTATAAATAACACTTGGGATTTGATTTTTCTTCCAAAGGGAAAGATGGTTTGATGTCTCTGGATGTATTGGAAAAATTATGATATAGATGGGTTTATTAAAAATTACAAGGATAGATTGGTATCTAAGGTATTTTCATAGGTAGCTAGCATCGAATGCTCATAGACTTTTTTTCCCATGGTAAAAATGACTTCAATAAGACTCACACTTGTTGTAGCCACAACACATGGATGGAGTGTAGATTAGATGATTTGAAGAGTGCATTTATTAATAGAGACCTTGAGGAGGAGATCTAAATGGAGTATCCACCTAGTTCTTTTTTGGATTTTTCTTTAGTGTACAAAATTAGGTAATTTATTTATGGCCTATAATAGGTTCCTTGAGCTTGGTATGAATAAATATATTCCTTCCTTCTTACTTTAGGTTTTACTCTATGGCACTCACACCCTAATTTTTATTTATTATGGTAGGATGATTCATTAATGATACTATTTTTGTATGTTGATGAACTTTTTATCACAAAGAGTTCTTAGACTATCTCACTAGTGAATAAAACTCTTCAAGATAGATTCACCATGCCTGACTTGGGCCTACTACACTACTTCCTTAGTATTGAGATCACTTAGATTCAAGGATTTCACTTTCACATCCCAAGTACTCTCTTGATATTTCATAAAGGTTTAATATGGTTGACTGTAAGCCATCTCTAACTCCATCCTTATCTGGAGTCAATCTTGAGGTAGATTTTTCCATTACATTGGTTAATGCTACCTTATATCGATAACTTGTTTGTAGCCTTATTTACTTAACTCACACTAGACCAAACATCTCCTATGTTATTCACATTATTTCAAGATTCATGTAGGAACCCCATGAGTAGAAATGGAAATAATCTAAGAGTATCTTACACTTTATTCAAAGTTCACATAGGTATGGGACATATTATAGTGTTGGTTTAGATTTTGACTTGGTTAGCTACATAGACTCAAATTGGGCTAGAAACACTGGGGGTCATAAGTCCTCTTTAGGTTTTAGTTTATCATTAGGTTCTAGCCCCATCAGTTGGTTGAGCAAGAATTATAATTATATTTCTCTATCTTCCATAGAGGTAGAGTACAAGGGAGTTATTAATGTAGTTTTTAAGGCTATTTGGCTTCAAAGGATTCTTTTTGAGCTTGGTATCTAGATCAAGTGGCCTACAATCATATTTTGTGATAACTAGAACACCATTTATATTTTTAAGAATCCAGTCCTTCATCAAAGGACCAAAAACATCAAGATTCATTTTCAATTCATTTGGGAGTTGATTCATGAGCAAGTTATCAACTTAGTATTTTTCTAGTCTATAGAGAAGGTTTTTGATATCTTAACCAAACCCTTCACTGAGATAAAATTCATTCATATATGATTTATTTTTTGGGTGAGGTCCACTTGGATAGCTTCATCATCTTTAGGGGGGATTTTATCCTCTTCACTTCATTTTTCTCTCTTTTTAGGTGGATTTTTTCCTATGGGTTTTCTCCTTTTCTCTACTCTATGAGAGATTGCATTGTAAATATGTACCTCATTAGGACTTCACGTTGGAACCCATTTTTTTATCATCACCTACCTAAGTTTTGCTTATGAGGGTTATTTGTGTAGGCCTTTTCCCTATTGGGTTTTGGCTACACAGGTGCATTAGCTTGTTTAGGGCTCTAGAGGTCATATTGTTTACTTGAAAATAATAGTACCATATTCAATATAATGATTGGTTTAATTCCCTCTCCAACCTATATATACCTCTCTCTCCATTTTTTTATTCATTTAATATGATATATACTATTTCATTTTATCTTATTCCTTTTTTTTTATTTCTCTATTCTTGATTTCATTCATTAGCAACTTCATTGTTATATGCACTTTCTCGACTCATGAGATCACTCCATCATATATAAGTCATTGATCTAGTGATCCTAGATAAAACTCTTTTAAAATATTCCTATTGCATTGGTATATGATATGTTTCCATATCTCACTCATGAAAAATGGAAGAGTCACTTTAGAAGTGTTAATGATGCAGTCGACATGATTCTTGTTAGAGCCATGTATTGTAATCTTGAAAAAAGAATTATACAGTGAATAAATTTCATTGATCAATAAATATGAGAGTTAATTCATGCAATCCATGAATTTTAATTACATCTAAGTTGGTGTATTTGAATATTTTCTTCTTAGGCTGATGAGATATCCCAATGATAAAATCGTTTTGATTGAGATTTGAATAAATATAAGTTAGGTGTATAAGAAATTTATAACTCAACACATCATAGGATTCATTAAACATAATGTCAATATGGGTCCAAAATATCTTTATGTTAACAATATTGAAGACTATTAGGAAGTATTCAAAGATGATTTAAATGTTTGTAAAAGAGATTGGTTAAGATAAACATATGAAATTCTTATTTTTTTAATGGTGTACATAGAGTTTGAAGATTATGGCATTGGTGTTGTTGAATAAATTTTCAATGAGAAAGTAAATCTAATAGATATTCCCTCAATCATTTGGTCAACATGAGCATTAATAGACATTTCAGAACATATGTAAATCATTATATCAAGATTAAAATATTGGTATAATATAAAAATAAAGGAATATACTTCATGGAGTTCTTCAAAAGGTGAATGAAGTTAAAGAGGGTAGAAATAAATTTATTTTACCTCAACCACTCAACCTTATAAGACCAATATATTCATAAGAAAATCTAGATTGGATGCAAGTGGAAAATGAGATGGATAATATCCCAATAACTACAGGCTTCTGAAATATCCATGTGATGGTGATCCACCAAGGAAAAATATTTAAAACAATAGTCCTACCCATTTTGTTTTTCTAGATTTCATGCAAGATATTGATCTTTCATTGCTAATTGATAACATTACTAAGTAGTTATTGGCTTATAATATAGTTTGAATAAATTTTCCAATTATATTTTATTCCATTGAGTCACCAATTCCTTATCAAATTCAATTTTCCCCATAGATTCCACCATATTTATCCCTAGCTTTTGTATTTGCCTACACCTCTTATTTTCCCTATTCAACATTTGTTTACTCCTCAACAACATGTCAAACTTGGATCCAATTTTGTATCACCCTTGTAACAAATTTTTTCTTTGGATTCACTCATATTCTCAAACACTTGGTGACATCACAAGGAGATGTGTTTACTTTATGGCTATAATAAATAGTTAATAATAAGAAGCATAAAGTCAAATCTATAGATATTGATTTTGATGTTGTTGCCAATCTCTTATAAGGTAAAAGAAGAGAAAATAAAAAAAATACTTCAAGGTTTGATTATTTATCACTAGGATAATGGTTTATGGAAATTTCCCAACCTCTCATAGAAAATAACCAAGATGAGATGAATTTAGCTGATTATAACATCAACAATATTGACCAAAGACCAAAGTAACTATGACCAAGTTAATCCAAATGACAAAAGAGGGAATCAAAATTGATAAATAGTTGGAAGAATAATTACATATGGTTTTGCAATACATCAAACATATTTTGAATATAACTATATATTCTTAGAAAATAGTTATTTCATCTACACTAACTTGTTATGTAATTGCATCAACATCAACTTATATATTAGGAATTGATAAATATATGGTTTATAACATATAAAAATATAAAAACCATGTTAAATTCATGGAATATTGAGTAGAATAAATTTTTTTATATGGCAAGAAATTCCTTGATGATAATTAGAGAGCCTATGACTTAATCAATTCCAATTGAGGCAAGATTGGAGAAGAAATTATAACTACTGAGAAAGATTTTTAAATATTGAAAATATTTGTTAAAGACTTGTACAATGTGGATACTATGGATGAAAATGCCTTAGTTTTTAAAGTCATTCTTGATAAAGTTAAGGATACTTATTCATGCTTGTGGGCTCAATACATGGATTGGAAAATATTTACTCTTGATGAGGCAATGGAAGAACTATAAAATGATGGTAAAATCTATGATGAAATGAAAAATTAATTACATTATAATGTTTGGGTTGTTCTCTATAATGTTTTTAATGAATATGATTCAAAGGAATATGAAACTACAAAGTCAAAGTAATAGTTTTATAAAATGGTCAAAGAATTGTTTGGATTAGATACATTCAACAAAGAAGCCACGATAAAGTTAAGTGACATTAAATATTCCATTATATACCTCACTTTGAATCTTATAAGTATTTTTAATAATATTTAAGAAGAAACTAGCTCATCATATGATTACATTGCCCATTAAACTCATAGTTGTTACTATGAAATAAGTATTTGTTTAAGAAATTCAAAAATACATAATGCATGGGCCTAAATATTCTTAGAAAGAATCAAACCTATTTACAGTGATATATCAAGGTTATTCTAATCAAAATTAGTCTTCTCTATTCATAATTACTTTACATAACATTTTATCTCTCTAACTTTCTATTTCTCCATTATACTTTTTTAGATCATTTAAAAATGATATATTTTAATTTTTTAGGTCATAAAGGGAAAAATGAATTGTAAAATAATATTTTCTTACTAAAAAAGAGTTTATGAAGTGGGTATGCCTTCATAATGCATAAATATGAGTTTAATTCATGGTACATGTGATTTTTGATGTTGTGAGATTCTTTTCAAGTGAAAAAGAAGAGTTTTCATGTATAGGTATACAAGGAGTCAGTAAAAGAAGAATTTATAAGAATTTTTGCTAGGGTTTTCTTTTTAAATGAATGATGTACATGAGTACATTCATTAATTTTTGTTCCTTTCTTTTAATTTTTATAGAATATTATTTTTGAATCATTAATGATTTGATGTTCTTAGTGTATAAATACTTCATAATTTATATATAGAACTTCAAATCAAGAAACTTAAATGCAATTAAAGAAATAAAATTTAATTTATTTCCTATAATAAATATAGGGTTGTTTTTAAGTTCTTTGGTCTCAAGATATACTTGGTGTATGTGAATCATTATTATGTCTTAAAAAAATATTTATTACCTTTTTGAAGAAAATATTTCTATCATCAACATTCAAAACCATCCTATATGGTCTTGGGTAGTTAAGGCATTTTTAGGTGCATAAATTATTAAAATTATCCCTTTCCTTCTTTCTTGTATTATTTTCCTCCTTATTTCCTCTAAAAAACTCTCTCAGGGATTTCTATTTTTATAATCTACCACCTTTTCATAATTTTAGCTTAAAGGTAAGAAACCCCTAGAAACAACATTTTATTCTAAAAAATAATTTCATTTTATAGATTATCATTATCTTTGAATAAATGTATTACCACTTGATAATAAGAGAGGGACTTCATCCTCACACTATTGACTAAAAACCCACAATTTTTACCCATAAATGTTTTTCATCCAACATTTTTTGGCACCAACTACAGGTCACATTTCATTACTTTCCATTAAACCCACATGCAATTATTTTGGTTTACATGACTATTCTAACAACATAAGGACTAGTTCATTGACCTAAACTTTAGTAAGAACAACCTACATAATTTGACATTGATTTTGATATCATATAGTTTTCTTAGGAGTGTAAAAATATCAACATTGCACATTTTCAAATAGCTTCAATTATATTAAACCAAGAATATGATTTTCATGATCATTCTCATCAAATTATTAAACATAGAGTTGTTGGTAATATTTAGAGTTTAATAGATAGCTAAACACGTGATAATAATAATATAATATTACACTCTTATTTGATTTATTTCATAATACATATTATAAAACACTTAAATAGGAAGTACATAAGCTAAATATGGGGATATTGAGATCCATATAAACTCTCAATAATCAACCTCTAAATTATATATGAAATATATTATTACAATAATATATTCATATAACTAACAATATAATTAGTAATAACCAACTACTAACTTACCATACAATACATACTATCTACTAAATAGTAATTTACCCTATAGTAAATACTAATGTAAACACTAATACTTAAAAATCACCCCCTTCGTGTTTACATGGGGAGAATGTACATCTTCAATAACTAGCAAAAATAGAATCATATGCCAACACATACTTTTAGATCTGCATACTACTGTCTGAATCTTGTCTTCTGGATCTTGTTGTACATGACCACTACTATGCAAATAATGCATCCCATATTTACTCCATGTGAATGAAATATACATTTCAATGGACAATCATATTCATAAAAAATTATGATAGTTAGAATATCTCTATAGTTAAAGGATTTTCGTAGTTATCTTCCCTCTTATACACTTGTTGCCACATTCCATTATATATACACTCTACTTTATCCAATATAGCAGGGGAATGAAAACACACACAATAATATAAAATGAAATATCATGAGGAATAAATCCCAATTATAATCTTATATATATTTTGTTGATGTTTGTTTCCACCCAAATAAAAATAACATAGACAATTTTCACTTCCACTGATGAACTATCCTTGGCATTATCTGATTTGGAGCAAAACACACCATAATGAAAAAATGAAAAATCACACCACATTAAAGATGTCACCAAATAATTTAGGGCATCATTGTTGATGACTAATTAGAGGCTATGGAACATCTAACCTTTGTTTCCTCCTTCCTTGAGTGAACAAAGTTGCTTACTCAGTTGATGAAGAAGTGGAGCACAATTATATCCTCATTGGGTATACTTTCCCCCTCAATGTGAAACAATTCCTAGGATGTCAAGATTGCCCCAAAATGCATCTTTTTACAAATTATTTTTTATTTTTTACAATTTTTGACATTGACACTATATGACACCTAAGCCTAAATGACTTTGACTTTTTCAACATATAAAAACTTTGAATTTGTTTTTGATGATATAAAACAAAATGACCAATTATTTAGATTAAGATTATGAAAATACCAAACCATTAACAACAAACTTAAAAATGACTTGACTCTTTATTTTTTTAATAAAAACCATTAAAAACTATTAATCATGGATTTTATCCCTTCAAATCATTTAATGACTATAAACTAACCCTCTCAACTCATAAACATAAATTTATACCTTAAAAATATTTAAATATGACTTACTAGGAATTATTTTGAAATAAATATATTAACATAGTCACTGTAAAAGACTCACCTAAAGAAAAACTATAATTATTGATTTAGTAACCCTACTAAAGTATAAACTAGACTACTTAAATGGCATAGACTTGTATACTATTGAATGATTATGAACCCCACTTTACTATGTATGACTCTAAATATTAAAAATGAGACAATTGTTACCCATGACACATAATAAATAAATAAATCTCTTTATATAAAATATCAAGATGCCACAAAACAAGTTTATAGCTATATGGTCTACAAGTCATGTGAATATAAATACATAGCATTGGAGGATCTTCACGTCTATGTATAAAGTTCTAACTACTATGTAACAAAGAGATCAAAAGTCTACTCACTAATTATAAAAAATAATAGAACATACATATGAAATTCAATCAACAAGGTTAAGGTAGTATTAACGAAAATAAAAATATATATCTAAAAAATAAATGGTTAGAGTTAACCAAGTATGATCATCAATGCCAATAATAATTTGGTAGTCTCTGATCAGATATATGTATGACATCTTAAATAACTAAAAAATCATGAACATGGTCAATCAGCTTCATATGACTCCAAACAACTCCATACATCTCAATTGTATGAATTGATAATATTTTACAAATATGGGTGTTCCATAGGTCCAAAATATAGTAAGTGGACCAAAATACTAAGTCTTCATAGGTGGACCAGTAAAAGGTCAATTCAGTTGATGTAAAATTCTTTTCGTATTTGTTTCTCTAGCATGTGTGACTAGCATGAGTAAGATTACTCACATATCTCAGTTGATATATATTATCAATATCCCTAAAAATTGTACATACTATTATTGCATTAGAGTTAATAAAGGATATTCTCAATAATAGGGGCAATATATT
Organism: Torreya grandis; assembly: GCA_037957365.1. Lineage (NCBI taxonomy): Eukaryota > Viridiplantae > Streptophyta > Pinopsida > Cupressales > Taxaceae > Torreya > Torreya grandis. The sequence continues at coordinate 56,682 of JARHVA010006468.1, read as the reverse complement.
GACAATGCTACCCTTAAGTGTATTATAACAAAGATATGATAAACCTGATCTGATACTAAATATTAGGAATATTTAAAGTTTAACAAAGAGACAAACACAAGTGATAATAATAATATAATATTTCACTCTTCTTCCATTGATTTCATATGACATACTACAAATCACTTATATAGGAAGTGCATAAACTAAATATGGGGATCCCGAGATCCCTATAAACTTTCAACAGATAACCTAACTATATATGAAATATATTTTTACAATAATATATTCATGTAACTAAAAATTTAATTAGTAATAACCAATTATTAACTTATCATAAAGTACATACTAACTGGTAAATAGTAAAATACCCTATATTAAATAACAATGCAAATGTTAATCCTTAACAAGATTACCTCTCAATAATTTATAATAAGCCTATATTCCTAAATATATAACTTCTCATTTGACTATTTATAGTAATCAAGGTCTGACTCAACAACCTAGTCTTGACTAGATAAAAGATGTAGAATTAGTTATTACTTATAGCCTCTAATAACTCTTCTTTGATTAATAGAGTAATTAATACTCATTTCTAGATAGTTGAAACAATACTAAATGAAGGTGAAGATCATTCTTCTAATGATCAAATTATAGAATCCATTTCAAGAATGCAACTAAAACTAACTAGGGTTAGAATGGTTTATAGAGCACTTCATATTCCTAGAGAGTAAATATTATTCACATAAACATCCAAATAGTTTAAAATCCTATCTAGTGATAAAATATTGATTAGATATGTGAGATTAAGCAAGACAATTCTTTATATTTTTTATCATTTGCATTGGATAATATAAGTAGTGCAATTTAGTTTTGAAGAGTTGTTGACATGTTGGAATAAGAATAATGTTGTATAATTATTGCATAAAGGGTTAAAGTTATATTGGCATGAAGAAAAAACCAATAATATTAACTCAATGAGTGCTTAGGTTTCAACCTAGTCCTTATCAATAATACATTTATTTCAAACTTGTAGAAAAAAGATTCATTAGAGCAAGCAGATCCCAAGGCAATATAGACACTTTATTTTAGTTGCAAGAGATTTTTTTATTTTAAACTAAGTCCTAAATAAAGCATAAATAAATATATTATTAAGTCTCCCATCAAGTCCCATAAAAATTAAATAATAATGTGTTTTTATAGAATATTATCTTCTTATTAATTATTCTACCTTTGTAAGTATTTTTTATGAATATAACAATACCATGGGAAAATACAATAGGGCCATTAGCTCTAGGTAAGTTATACAAACTTCCTAAATGTTACCTTTTTTTTAAAAAATTCTTAAGTGATATAAAAAATCATGTAGATGAACATATTTTAGCCTTATTTGTATCATTTGACATCCTATGGGTGGAACATGAAGACATTGCAGTCAATTTTGCTTTATGAAAATCTAAAAAATAGAGCATCCAATTGGTTCTATCATCTTGCTAATGGTTTCATCAAAAAATAGGATACCATGAAAATAAAGTTTAAAATATAATTAAAATTTGATAAGGATGCATATGTGTTTCTAATAAAATATTACCAAATGAAAAAATAATCATACAAATCCATAAGAGAATTCATAACTAGGCTCATTAAGTTTTTAAATAAAATACCAGTGACATATAGGCCAATAATGGACAATCAAAAGTAATTATTCATCAATTCATAATTTTAAGAGGTAATTTATCATTTAAGAATGACAAAATTAACTAACATGGATGCAACTCAAAAGTTAGCCATTGATGTTGAGGATGATATGATATTGGATGGAAAATTAAGGAACCTTAAAAAAAGCAAAACATGGAAATCAGACTTCCACTAAATAATTTCTTCATAAAATGACCAATGATATAACAACACTAAATACGTAATTTTTTAATAATCCCATTATTCCTCCTTGTTAGGACATAATTATGTGCTTTATTAACTAAATATACCATGTTTACTAACTCCTCAACAAAATATTTCCATAGAAGCATCACCAAATGAAATTACAATTTCCCCTATGAATTTTATTTTGGAAATATAATATATATTTGGATACAAATAATAAGAATAATTTGAGATATAAAATTTAGTTCCTCAATAATTTTCACCAAAATAACTTGATGGTGAGCCCACCATTGGGTACCTAAGATACAATTCTAGGGAAGATGACTACGATGATATAATTATTGATATGAATGGGAAATAATTTCTAGAATTCACTAGATCATAAAATCAAAATGAATAAATGAAGAAAAATTAGCAAGCTAAAAATAAATAAGAAACTCCCAATTTTATTATTCCTTGAGGAAGCACATTACCAAGTCAAGAAAAAGGAAAACAAACTATGACTAAGGTATGTAACCCTCCTCAAACCTCTTCTCAAGATTATCTAAAAGTCAATATCCCTTCAAATAATGATGTATACATGTCTCAACATGTTACAAATATTAAAAATTCTTCTTCCACTAGTTTATTAGCTTTTGAAACTATTGAGCATGTAAATAAGACCAAATTCAAATTTCCCAAGTTGAATATCTAAGGTCAAATTATGATCAATTAGATGGGCTAGTTGAGTTTATCAATGGAAAAAACCTTAATATAAATAAACTAAATTTTTAATGTCTTATATTAACCCCATATTATTTTAATGATTTTGACTTTATGGTTTCATCTACTTCCAAGTCCAATAAGGTATAACCATTATCATTTCCCTTTTTCTCTAAAGGTGTAAATTGAGTAACTATATCATTTATTTAAAATCATTAGAAATCATGATGCCAATAAAATATTATCATTCCTTAGGTTTTAATTTCACAAAACACTTCATTTCTCATTATTATCTAAAAATAAAAGGGTACCCTTGATCGATTAGATACATATTTCTTGGTTGATTTAACTTTTTTGCCTCCAAGATAATGAAGGTGACAATCCTAATGGTAAATATCCCAACTGCATATGGCATCCCACAAGGAATATTCTTTTATAAAAAAATAGGTGGAAAAATATAATTATATTTTTATCATGGCATGATTCCAATCAAAGGATTTAAGTTTCACCTAAAACCTAAACTAAAAACTAAGTATACATTGAATAAGTTTGATGACCCAAAAATTGATATTATATATGAGTATACATCGATAGGAGGCTCTATGTGATAATGTAGTAGACAAAAATTTAGTGGTAAAATATATAGCAATAAAAATGTAGTATGACAAAAATGTTGCAAGGATAAAACATAGCAAGAAAAAATGTAATGGTATTGGAAATGTTGCAAAAATGTCACAAAGAGTATAATTGGGAAGTTTTAGTGATTATCACATTGTTTATTTGTTGTCTAGTTCATTTTGGTGATACTAATTAATATTTTATGGTGGAAAAGTAATTCACCAAATTTATAAAGAAAATAACAGAGGAAAATGTGACTTCATGAGTTTGAAACTTTAGTTGAAATTTATGCCATCTTTTATGTGATCACATCCTTTACTGTGTTTTTTCTTGTGATGTGTTGTCCTCGATACATTTTTTCCTTACTACGTTTTTCCTCACTATGTTTTTAACCACCACATTTTTGTCTGCTACTTTTTAGTAGGATGTCAAATAAGAACTATACAATCATGTGATATGAATATTTGAACATTATCTAATTAATATAAATTAATCCAAATTAAATATAGATAATTTAATTTGACAATAGTTTTTCTTCAATTGGTAAAGGTGTAGGAGTCATTCTTTTATCTCCAAGAAAAGAGGTTTTTCATTTTTCATATAAATCACAATTTTAATGTACCAATAATACTATCAAATATGAATATTTAATCCTTAGATATACATTAATAAACACATAGGAATCATGAATTTAAAAGTATTCATGGGGATGAAAATTTAGTTTTGAAGCATATTAAAGGTCAATATCAAGTGAATAATGACTGTATAATGTATTACATAAATAAGGAATGGCATAATATTAAAGATTTGTATTCTCTCACCATTATGTTTATTCCTAGAGAAAATAATTCAAAAACATATGCATGTCTTATCTAATTCACTATTGATTCTCCATTATGACATTGGAAAAGACAAGTAAACTATTGAATTGGTGTACAGACCCAGTGTGCCCGATAATTCAAAAAATTGGAAGTTTTTTAATGACAATAAAAACTAATTGTTTTTATTGGAAAGTTAGATGTATTCATAAATATTCACTTTGAATGGGGTGATTTAGAATATAGTAAATCCTTAGTGAAAACTAAAAAATATGGAGTTACTAAAGAAAAAACTAAAGGAGTGATGAAACTTAGAGGGAGCAAGATTCTTAAAGTTTTAGTATCTATAAAATAACCTTTTGATAAACATGATATGTTTATTAAAAATAATATGCATAAATACTCTCTCAACTCAACTAACTATGAAAAAGTGAATATAATATTTGAAGAGCTAGAATATTTGTAAACATTGGTAAGTGTGCTCACCTGAAGAGTGAAAAAAAATTATTTCATTTATCTAAAAATACATTTATAGTATCAATAATTAATATGTCAATTTCAAATCATTTCATCCAATAAAGATGCAACATAAAATTCCTCTTAATTTTTATGGAAAAAAATTCAAACAAAATCAAAGGTATTATAATATGAAAATATTCGTGACTCTTTTTTAGGAGGTTCAAAAAAGTTTCAATGTAAAAATATTTTTTCCCATTAATAATTCAATATGGGTTGCTAATATAATTATAGTTAAGAACAAAAATAGATAGATAAGGATACATGTAGATGTATAAAATATGAATCAAGCCTCTTTAAAATATAATTATCCATTTCCTATTATGTACCAAGTGCTTTAGGTAGTCACAAGTTCATAAATTCTTTCCATGTTGGATGGATTTTCAATATATAATCAGATAGAATTAATTAAAAAATCAACATAAAACTACTTTAACCACTACTTGGGGTATATTTACATATCATATAATGTCTATTAGCCTCATCAATGCAGGGGAAAAATTTCAAAAATCAATTAATCTCACCTTTAATGGTCTAAACAAAATTATAATTTTAGTATACTTGGATGATTTTATAGTTTACTCAAACAAGAAACACGATCATTATGAGCATTTATAAAAGGTATTTGAATAATTTCATCTTCATGATATTTATTTGAATCCAAAAACAAATTTATGTTTTAAGTAATCAAATTTAAATTTCTTGGGAATATTATTTCAAAAGAGGGAATCAATGTTGACCTTAAAAGCATTGAATTTATTTGGAACTATCTTTGCTAACCAATAACCTTGGATTTCATTCCTTTTTTGGCAAAGTAAACTTCTTGAGAAGTTTCATACTTGAATTCGCATAACTTAGAAGGCATATTATTGATATGATGATAATTAAACATTATTTTAAATGGAAAAATGAAGGGAAAGACACTTTTGATAATATAAATATTGTAATAACTGCACAATTACTTTGGTATGCCCTTATTTCAAAACATATTTCATCATGTATTATTACTCTTATAATCACACTCTCTCGTCTATTTTTATTCAAAAAAATAACAAAGGGATTGAACCAATATTTCATTTCATGAATTATGGTCTTAAATAATATGAAATCAAATACTCTCCTATTAAAAAATATGTGTATGCATTTGTTAATACAATAAAATGTTTTAGGTATTATATTCTAAATTTTGATTCCATTGTGATGGTACTTAGTACAACCATAAAATTTATTTTGACACATTAAGAAGTTGGATAAAAAAGAGGTAATTGGATCACAAAATTTTAGGAATATGATATAAAAATAAAGCCTACTAATATGGCTTGAGGCAAAGGATTATGTCAGCTCATGGTGGGATAGATTGATTATGTAATAGTTCCTACTTTAGTAGGTGAAGATTATAAAGAAATAGATAACTTTACATTGTTAATGTTTATTGATTATATATATTAGTGGTATTAAAATATAAGTATTTTTTGTAATATGGAGAATATTCATCACATTTGGATGCTAAGTATTGAATAATAGTAAAATTTAAAGAAAGTATGTTATATGGGATGGAACTTTATATAAAAATATTATTGATGGCTTCTTTTTGAGACTAATGGATAGAGAACAAAAAAATAACATGCTTAAAGATTTTCATGACAAAGCATGTGGTAGTCATTTGTCTACATCAATAAAAATAAAAATAAAAAATTATATCTCATTACTATTGGCCACTCTTATTTAAAGATTATTGTGAATGAGTAACAAAATAAAAATCTTGTCAATAATTTATTTCTAAGCTACAAATTTTAGCTTTCCCACTCAATCCAACTTTATTGGAAAAACCCTATTAAGAATGGGCATCAAATTTAATTAGAACTTTGACTCCACATTTAAGTTCTAGATATACACATGTTATCATGGTGGCATATTATTTCATGAAGTGAGTTGAAGAAATTTTAGGTAAGAAAACAAATTTAGAGGCATTCTTTAATTTTATCAAAGAAAATATTCTAGTGAAGTATAATATTTCTAAAAATATTGTGACTGATAATGCATCCATTTTTTATTCAACTAAGCCGGTTGGATTTTTATGGTTATGGCATCTCATTGTCTCATTATTATGATTATTATCCAAAAGGAAAAAATCACATAAAAAATAGAAAAAAAAATCATTGTTATTATCATTTGTAAGATTGTAGATGAAAATTAGAGGATCTAGCAAATAGGTTGTATGATCCATTATGGGCATGTTGTATCATTCCCAAAAAAATCATATGGATGTATCATTTATAGTTATTGAATGAAAAAATGTCACAATATAAATAACACATGAATTTCCTACATTTTAAATAGTAAGAGAATTTTTTTTTAAAAATTACACTAGATAAGAGAATTATCTATTTGAACAATATTGAAGAACAAAGAATGCATGTTGTTGATAGGATTGTAGAACACCGAGATCAAGTCAAAAATCTATTTGATAATAGTGATAAGAAAAGATATTTTTAGGTTGAATATCTTGTACTTCTATGGGATAAGTGAATAAAATAAAAAGGATGCCATGGAAAGTTTGATTTACTATGGATGGGTCCATTACATATTAGGCACTAGTGTAGTCATAATACATTATAATTGACTTATCAAGATGGTATGAAATTTTCATTATCATAAAGTGGTAAATATTTACATAAATATTTTAATTGAAAGTGGGTTATCCCTATAGATAATAAAATTTGATTTATATAGTATCTTAGTCTTGTATACTTGACAAATACCTATCAGAGATCTACCCTTAAATTATACACTTCCTTGGTCCTGAAAATGTCTCATTCACCATCTCACTATTCCTAACTATTTATCTTATGGTTTGACCCAATAATTTATCATGATCTAGATCTCATACACTATACATAAATCTTAAAACCTAACACACACACACACACACACACACACACACACACACACACACACACACACACACACACACACACACACACACACACTACTAGTTTTATATTCTCAATAGCTTCATAGCCTACCATACACTTGCATCCCACATAGGGACACTTGTATTGATGTAGGTGTCCATATTCTTATCAAGTATCAAGTCCTCAAAAGTCATCAAATTTGAAAATATTTTAAATCCCATGGTTTGGCCAATTTTTCTTATTGAACCCTACCATGAGATACATTAAAAAGGTGTGATATAAATAGAATATAATCTTAATCATTAATCATATAGTAATAATAACAAATAATCTATTCAAGGTCACTCAATCAATTTCACAATCAAGTTATACTACCCTATTCTTCCCTATTTTCACATCATTAATAGGAACATCATATTATAGGTCTAAAGTACTCAAATAATAACCCATGATAAATATTTGTTAATTTATAAGTTATATCATTCCATACTATATTTACCCTCGTACATACACAAGGTAACACATATGAGAGAAATACATAATTATAAGGTGTTACTTGGAGTATTATATATGTAGGAAGTGCTCACTGATAGAGGTTCGTTGAGCTAAAATTGATACCATGATCTCACTAATCAATTTTTAGCAAAGTAAAAATAAATAAGGTGAGGAATAACAAATACATATTGTAACATACACCAATCTAAAAAATAAGGTAAGGTACAATAAATCATTATTCAAAAATATCATTATTTCCATTAACTCAACATCTATAATGTCATGTATAAGTTATTTAAATTAATTATATTCAAACTAGACATACATATAGGTATATAAATAAGAATCTAAGACTTAATAATTTCAATAAATTTTCATACTAAACAATACTACAATTATTATCTATTTAAGTTCCATGCTCATCTAATCTTAAAAGTACATATATATATTTTTTTTAAATGGACTTGACCTCATATTTATAAGCCTATGGATGGAACCAAGTTCCATACCAAGCTCTATAGACCTGAAGCCCTAGGTTTTAGTGTAAATTTTTTACCTATAAAAAATATTTTTCATTACACTGACTCGATATCATGGTTATAGGCTTGTGGATGGAATATATTTCCATCCCCATGTCTATAAACTTAAAAACCTAGTTATATATTAAAAAAATTGTACAATTTAACACATTTAGTTGAAGTATAATATAAAACCCACATCAAATAACCACATACCAATTTTTTTTTATCTTTTTAAACTAAGTTTGCAATCAAACCAAAATTACAACTTTAAGTTCCACCAACTAGGTTTGGTAATGGATGCCATCTAATTATGTGAAATGAATTATATATATATATATATATATATATATTTTACCAAGCTCTATTCTCCTCTATTCCATTTACATGTTCTCCTCTTTTTCTCTCTATTCATTTTTGTTTTGCAAAACCATATCCATGTTTTGTATGGCAACATGCCTCTCTTACTAAAATGCAAGTATTTCATTATGAACTCATCTCCACTTCCACCACATATTCATACTATGCATTAAAAATAATATTCCATTACCCAAATTTTTATCATGACCACCACATGTACCTTCTTAATCATTTCTTAATGGCCAAGTCAACTCAACATAAACAAAATGTATTTTTTTCCCCTTCAAATTATGTGATAATTCATTAATAAACTTTTACCAAATAAAATACAAAGTTAAAAAGTCACAAAATTCCTTAATTTAATTATTTTTCATGATTTTAACCTATTTTATGCCCTCACTCTATCACTGAAAAGGGGCATAAAATAAATAATTAAACAAGATCAATAAACACCCAACACTCTCCTAAGTGTTAAAACACATAACTATTTCACCTTGCATAATTCAAAAAAATATAATTCATATCAATTTATTGTGTAAAAATGATAACCAACATAAAATATGCATATATTATGCTAATAAAAAGCATAAAGATAAGTAACCACTCAAGAGAAATACAAACATGCCTTATCATTTACAAGGATAAACAATGTAAAAAATAATCAACATATTAGTAGAAAAATATTTTCTATCCATTTCATCTAAGAAAATAAGAGTGTGGTGTGTGTGTGTATATATGGTTTTGGTTCAATTCTCTTCATCCCCATTTTTTATATCTTCAACCTCATATCTAATGATACTCTCCCTCTATATCACTTTGTGAGTGTAGGACAATCCTGCAACCACCTTGATCAAACAAAAGATAGTTAGTTTGAGATTATAAAAATTAATCAAATACTTAGAATATATAATTATCAATGAAATATTTAATGAAAATCAAATTTCAAATAAAATCAAAATCAAACATGATCATAGTACATTTATAAACATATGCAAATTTTCTCGAATATAAGTGGTCACAAAAAACAAACAATATGAATGTCAATCATACAATATAAATGTCTCGATATAATATAAAATTTATAATGATAAATAATTTGTTCTATATCCATTACTAATACATAAGTAATTTTGTAGAGTGGTATAGCATGTAACACATGGAGAATACTATTTTATCCTCTCAAGGAATAACTAAGTCTTGACCATCATCATATAGCATATTAGTTCATTTGACTCTACTCAAATTTACTTCAAAGGCTCTTGTGACTAATAATGTAAAGTGGAGTTTTGTCCATTTGGCTCCAATTTTTTTTTTTTAAAGTTGACTAAAAATCAATGAATAGAGAACCTACCTTTTCTTCCTTGGAAATATCAAAAATATTGATAGGGTAGTGAATGGAATAAATAATCATTTTTTTCCCACCTATAATATTATAAAATTTATTTTTCATTATATAATATTGTAATATTCACATATTTTTTATCGAAGCATATGTTTTTATATTATAATATCCTATTCATTTTCTTCCCAATTTTAATATAATTTATGTTATCATTAGACACCTAATGATATATACAAGGTAGAATAGCCTTTGATAAGCATCATAATATTGGAAAATTAGTGAATGCTTATAAAAGCATCATGACTCATATAATGGAATGAAATACTATATAACAACATCACATGTATAGAAAAGAATCCCTCAATATTCAAGATCATCAAGGAATATGTTTATGCCTGTAAGTTTACCAAAAATTTTCTTAGTTTTTAAATAATTCTAAGCATGAGTAGGAGGTTATGGCAACTTGATGTTACCTATAGTGAAATAGTGGCATAGATATGCATGTGTGTCCCACAAATTTATAATGAGGTTGGGAGACATCATGGTCCATTATTTGTGAATTATAGAGAATCTATGTTAATACTAAGTGAATTATGATCCATATTTAAGATACAAACTAATCTAAGTAGATATTTATAATGAAGTTTAAACTAAAGTGATATGGTGTAAAAAAAGGAGCAAAGAGAAGGGTATGGCAAAAAAGAAGTGAATGATTACCACTTTAAGTTTTAAATATAATGACAAATCATTAATTTTAATTGAGTATGCATTAAAGCAATATATAATGATCCATATCCTAAGATCAAATTTCACTATATACCATGCAAACTTCAAATGATAATATAGAGAGTCACAAGTAAGAACTAGGTCTACTTTAAGGATTTAATACTATAATCAAATAGCATTTTCACATCTGAATAAAAATCAAAATGGAATGAAAAAAAACATAATATATTCTAACTAATCTATCATATGCACAAATTAGAAACACTATGATTAGGAAATTCAACCTAGAATTCAAAGAAACTATTCACATTCAAGACATAAAACTAGCAATTGAGAAAAAAAGTTGTAATAGAAGTTGACATATCAAATGTGGAAAATATTTCTAGAACTCCTTCATTATATTAATTACTTAAAGTGTAAAAAAATTTCTCAAAAATTTCTCCCCTTTTACATGATAGTGATACATGCCTTTTATAGAAGGATAATTCATAGCATCAATCGGTTACAATGTATAGGTGTACAAAAGATAATGATAACTATCCTTACAAGTCTTAAAATACACTTTATCTTCACAATTATATTAATGTAGGGGTAATATTCTAATATAATATCATATTTACTTACAAAATAATACTCCTATCCTAGATATTATAATTTTTTTAATGAAAGGAATATCAACTACTAGGTGGGCCCATTGTTGAAGGGTCCCCTTGTTGATTTTGTAGAAGTTTCATTACATTCTGGTTTTGGTCCTTGATGAGATCCATGTCCACAACTAGATTCATTACTAAAACCTCTTCTTGATCAGACAAGTCATCCATGTTTTTGTCATCCCTAGCCATGGCTTCTTTAATGCTCCTTGCCTCTACAATTTTCTCTTCTACTATGAAAATCATGTCCAAAATTCTATTGTTGTCCCTACCAAATTAGCCTTGGATCTTGCCTCTAAATAAATACATGACCAAAGTGACCTTGTGCTTGAATTCAACATCATCAATGATTCCAATTGTAGTGTTCTTGTTAGGACTAAACAACATTGTTCCCAAGAGATGCTCAATTCTAGTGATCAATCGTTTATCATCTACCAACAACTTTTTCAAACTATTTGTCCAAGTGCTTAGACCTTGGACCTTGTCCACTATTACTCATAGTATGTTATTCAAATGTGCTAAGCTGATAGTTTTGAACTTAGAAATCTTATTCCTAATCATAATGTCAATGAGATCCCTAACCTAAGTCTTTACCTTCTACCATTTTATTACTAATTCCTTGGCTATTTCACCTTACTATATTAGGGTATCATGCCTTATCTTTATTAAAATCAAATAATTTAACATATAAAAAATTTAGTCCTCAAAAATATCCATTATGGATTCAGGGACTGACAAAATGGCTTGGGTTTCTAGGTTCTCCTTTTCTCTTTTCAAAGTTTGGATCCTCTATTTCATGCCCTGGACCCTAGCCTTTGCTTGAGTGGATTGAGATTCAATCAATATCTCAAATTATTCTTCATGTATAGTGGCCTCATCAAGATATTGAACTTTTACTAGGGTTAGACATACAAAGGGCTCCACCTTTTGGAAGGTGAATTCCTTAGCTCCCACCATTGTTGTCTTGGTGGTGGACCTTTCTAACCTAACTATTTCTAGATTAAATTTCATTATGGTGGATGACCCTATGAATTTTAGAGGTTTTGGGACCTATACACCTATGATACTTGATGCTCCAAGAGCATCTATTTTCCTTCTTTTTGATCCTATATTGACCACAATTCTCTTTTCTTATTACTCCTTTACCATGACCCTATTCCATGGCTTCGTTTCATCTTACACTTTAGCATTGGTAACTTTTATCATGGACCATGAATAGGAAATAGAAGGGATCTTTTAAATTTTTACATAAATGAACCAATCAAGAATGACTAGTCTATGAATGGGGAATTCATCACTAAATAGGTTGATCTCACTAGTTAGGTGTGTGAGAGTCAACATTTTTTTTTAGGTCTGAGATGGACTAGTGCCATTTCTACTTTTCTCTTCTCTCTAGGAGCCAATGGGATGGTATAAAGATCAATATCCTTTCCTTCATCCTCCCTAAGCTCTCCTACTTTGACTTGATCTTCTTCAAACTATTCTTCTTCCCTGTTAGTGTCATATGCCTCTACAAGTTCTTTGAGAGCACCTCAAATGTCTCATCTAACTCCAAGGCAATCATATCTAAATACACAGTTAGGAAAGGAGGATTTTATGGGAGTGTTGAAGATGAGGGTCCCTCCCAAGGTCTTTTTTCCTAATTTTAGCTCTTCTAATTTATCTTTACCATGGCCTTATTCATCTTGCTTTTACATAATCTATCCTTGAGGCTATGGTTGTGGATAATTTACTTGAATTTGTATTTGGGATATCTTAAATGGTCTAAGTATCAAGTGATATTTTAAAGGATGTAATTTCTATGCCTCTCATGATGGATTGTCATCCTTGGTCAATCTATGTTCAATTTTGATGGTGTACCCTTAAATCCTTACCAACACCTCTTCATAATTCTTGGCCTTAATATAAATGGTGTCATGAACATCAAGTTGATGTATGTACTTAGGATTAGGGAGATCCTTCTTCAAATGATTAGTCACTATGTTCTTAGGATCCCACGTCTTAATTTCATCAAGATGAAAAACAAATGAATCCTTATTCTTCGCCATGGTATCAACTTGTTTCAAATCTTGAAGTGTAGTCCTTCCAATAATTATAAGGAAGGGGTGGAGAATACCCTTCCTCTTTTCTTTGAAAATCCCATCAATGCCATGGATGATCTAGGTGGTATTTTATTTCTTAATCAACTTACTAAGGAGATACACTAGCAATCTATAAGATTGGGACATGATCCCCTTGATCTTGATAACTATACAATTAGGGTAAAACCATATGTCACCCATCATTTCTACATTTTTTGATTAGTGGATGGACCCTAGGCTTGGGAACACCTATTATGGCCTCCACTATTTTTGGGTAGACATATTCACAAATAAACTACATATGGTTCCTATAATTAAAGATATGAAATTTGGAGTAATGGTGGGAAATGGTAGTTTTTCCTTCAAGAGACTAATTCCTAATCCTTGTGAAGATGACAAAGTCAAGTAGGGAATAAATTAGGTATGACATCATATAAAATTTATTATATGTCTTACTTTTGACGGTAGTGATCTACTTGGCCAAGAAGACACTAATCAAATCTCCTATTAGAGGGCTGAGCTTTTCCTCTACCATGAAATTCACATAGGGGACCCAAATTTTGTTTACATAAGTGGTTTAAGGGGATCCAAAATCTCAATTAAATAGGTTCATTATAATTTATATTCCCTCCTTGAATTGGACTTTTTGGATCTTGACTTAAAAGTCCTTAAAGATATGGGGTCCTTGGTGCAACTATGGTCTAAGGATAGAGTCCAAGTCATGTGTGTTGGTCCATTATTTTATTTTAGACAAGTCTATGTTTGGGGGAGGGAGATTATAATATTTTTCAAAGGCCAAAAGGTAAATATAGGATATCTTCCTAGAATTTCCCTCACAAATGATCCATTCATTATCAATTATACAATCAACAAAGATAGGGGCAAGGACATTTATATAATGTAGTACCTAAGGCTTTGTAATAGTGTGGTGAAGGTTATCCATCTGAGATACAACTAGGTCATAATGCCTCTGACTCATCATGGTAATTATTTATTCTTCCTTAGAAATATGTGGTAGCTCTTTTATGATAAATAAGAGTTCAAAACAATTCTTAATGCCTAGGGAATTTAGGGTCATAATATCCCATGGTCTTTTCTTTTGTAAATTATTTTCCTTGAATATAAAATGGTCTTTATGAAATCTCTTTTGTACTCAAAAACATAATCAATCTCTCTTTAGATCAAATTATGACCAAATTAATTTAATTGGGTTGTTTTTATGCAAGGTTTAGTGTTTTATAGATTTAATGGTAGGATATATCTAGACTCTAGCTTATACATTCCTTCAATTTGATTTTGACCTTTACCTTTATACTTTTTAATTTTTGAGCCCGCAAGATCTTTCATTTTGTCCTCTTCTTCTTGCATGGTGTTTATGTGGCATTCATCTAGACCTTTCATGATATTTTTGATAAATACATTTGAGCACTAGTAGTTGGTATTTAAAATACCCTCTTTTATTTCAAACTATAAGATTAAAACCCTAGATTAGCATGAGTCATTGATTTTAATTTGGGCCCTTGCCTATGATTGGAATCTTTCTATTACAAGCCATGTGGTTGTGATACTTGGCATCTTTGTATGCCTTCTCATGCTTCATATCCTATGTCAGTCCTTTGTTAAATGAGTATTGGCTATGTAACAAGATCATGGGCCTTTGAAAATTTATTAGTGCTTTTGTGCCATTAGATCATCATCTAATGATAAAGTGTAAACCACTAGATCATCTATCAATTATGCTTTAAATGGGCTTTCACCATGCATCAAGCTCATGGGCTCACAAGACTCCATTAAAAATTCCATAATATCTTTGCATCATTGGATCATCCTCTAATGACAAAGCACAAACTGTTGATCTTCAAATATGTATGAACTTTAAGTTAGCATGTTATTAAGGTAGGACTTAGGTTTAAATTCCTTAGGCTAAGGTATATTTCATATTTTATTAAACACAAAATAAACCTTAGGCTAAGGGATTTATAACTAAGTTTTATAAATTCATATAATGAGGACCAATGTTAAATACTTTAGGCTAAATTTTGTGTTGTGTTTAAAAAACACAACGTATACATTGGGCTAAAAATATTTATGCCAATCCTTATAAAATATTCTCAAAGGGATCAATATGATATAATGGTCTAACATTATATAGGTTTCGATGTATTAGAAAACACATGAAAACCTTTGGTTATAGGCATTTAGCCTAAGTTCTACATTTTCAAAGACCTTTTAAAATAAGACTTAGCATAAGTCTTTATCCTAAGGTTCATTTCATTAAAACAACATGCAATGGGTACCTTAGGATATATAATTAGACTAAACTCATTTTGTATATACTTAAACCATAAGACCATTTTAGCCTTTGTAAATTGAATATTTCCAATATTTGAGCATCTTTCAAGCACTTCCCTTAGCTTGTAAAGCAATTTCTGAGCCTTCCAACAAGATTTTGGAGTGTATTTTGATCTTGAGTAAAATAATTCATTAGCTTAAATTTTATGGTCTTGTGAACATCAATTATATCCTCATGGGCATCAAATAATAGTCATGTGAATGTAAATTTTAAGCTAGTAAAGCTTTTAATTTGATGGGATTAAATTTGATGATCACATAGACGTCAAATATGTTCTTAAAAATGTCAAATGATGGTCATGAAAATGTCAATTTTAAGGTCATCAAATTCTAGTCACCCAATACAAGAGTGCCACTTGGAACCCTTGTGGGGATTCCTAGGATCTTAGACTTAATTCACTCCATTAGATCAAAATTTGTGACAAAATTATAGCTATAAGATTGTGATCTAAGAGGTTGTTCATGATTGGTTACTTTTTCACCAATCTAATTTAAGGTTGTTGCATGTCAATCCTATGAGACTTCCATAATACTTTAAATTTTCAACTATGCCTCATTCCATCTGATCAAGTCTTCATGATGAAGTGAGAACTATTGATCATGATTTGAGAGCTTGAATATGATTGGTCCAAGGGGTTATGTTTAAGATTATGTTAGTCTTTCCTTGTGTCATTCGATTGAAAGGTTGCAAGGAAGCATGGTCCATTTTGATCATCTAAGATTCATGTTATTTAATTCAAAGCTTAGGATTTTCTCACTCTGTCAAATCAAAAACTATTTGGAAGTGAGGTTTTTTAGATCCTACAAGATGCAAAGAAGTCAAGTTAGGACTGTGATGATATAAAAATACTTAGGTTAAGGTGTTAAGACTAAGGTCTTGATTTTATTAATAAATACATTAGGGCCTTAAGATTAAAACCTTTGGCTAAGGTATAAATCAAGGGATCAAGATAACATAAAAGTGGACTCAGGGAACTAGAACTTAAGCTAAGATGTTAAGACTAAGGTCTCATTAGTATTAATAAATACAATGGGGCCTTAGGGTTAAAACATTAGAATAAGTTAGGGAATAGTAAAAGGACCCTATAGAATGAAAATTATTTAGACGTATAAGTAACTTTAAAAGGGAAAATAATAAAGGGACTAAGCATTTTAGGCTAATTTTTAGTCATGTTAAGAACATGATTAAGCTTAAAACATGAACTTTATACTCAAGCCCAAAATGGATTTTTAAAAGGTTCCCACCAATTGGTTCCTACCAACATTCAAATTTAAACTAAGGGTTTTGCCAAGGTTTTGAAACATGAATTTATTAGGAACAAATGCCATGAAACCTATAACTAAAATCCATAGAGACCATTTATTAGCATTGTTAGACAAAAGTAAAGAAAAACATAACTAAGCAAGCTTACTTTTGATAAAGTGGATGATCTTCAAATTCTTCAAATGATCTTCCCATGTCATATTTTCATGTTCAACCCTCAAGGTTTCTCAAGGGTACCAATTTTCAAAAAATGGTTGTATGTTGGTCCCAATAGAATACAAAAGCATCAAGGCATAAAAAATCATTATGAGACACAAAACATCATATTTACATACAAATGTATCATAACATTAAAAAGCATTGAATTTATATTAAAAATCATTGTAAATTAAAAAAAATGTTTTTTCATAGAAATGAGTCATAACAATAAAAATATTAACATTAAAATATATGTTACATGAGAAAAGAAAACATGTCACAAATTAAAATGTAAAAACAAGATAAAAAAATCCCAAATGCTAAAAAAGTAGTTCATACAAATGTAAAATATAATTATTGTTCATTATGACATAGGACACGTTAATGAGGAAAGAATATATAAATTATACCATAATCAAAAATAAAAATTATTTTATTTTAATTTTTCTTTATCATTCAAGGAGATGTTAGAGCTAAATGTAAAAGCCATAATATTCAAGAACAAAGGAAGGCTAATTTTAAAACAAAGGAGAAGAAATATAAATTAGTGAAAATAGCATCAATTATAAGAGATACATATGATCACTTAGTGAAAAATATGTGAATCATTCCATTTTTTAAAGTGTTCCTATAATGTGTTGAGTTCTAAATTGAACATGGAGTATGTGCAGATGATAATTGAATAAAATTAGCATTTTGGATAGAATGATTGATAATAATTTTACATTATAATAATTGTCCCCTAATCAATAAGACATATTTTTGGATAATGGAAAACCCTAACAATGGAAATAAGTGGGTATTAAAATGAAAACAAAAAATGTAAATACCGAATGGATGAATTTTTTTGACTTGTTATTCTTAGATTTTATGAATTAATTATTGTGGATGGTCTAATATAGAATACCAAATAATAAGATTTGGATTACTGAAAATCTTATCATTCCTTTTAATTTTGAAACCCTAGGTAGGGTAACAAACTTTCCAAATGAATATGATAATATTTCTTGATATTATGTTTAGAGCTTACCACCCATCATAATATAATTTAATAATATATATAAATGGGAGACAAGGGTTATATAAATTCACTTAGGTTATATGATGGATAATGTAAAAAATGTCATTGATCATATAAGGAACCATTTTTTTAGAACATAAATAAGTATTTGAATTATTTTATAATAATATTAATCTCATCATCAAATCATATGGTGATATTAGGTAGTAAATTCAACTAACCATAATACTTTACAATATAAATACTAGAATCTAGAGAAACATTTCTAAGTATGGCCTTATAGAAAATTACACTATACATTTTTACTAGTTCCCATTTTATTTGTGGACTTTAATATTTGAGTTAGGACAATGATCCCTTTACCCAATTAATTTTTTGAATGATTTATGCCAAAAATGGTCATCAATAACATTTAAAGTGTATAAAATTAGACAAGCAAGAAGCAACATTACCTCTCAAAGTGCAAATCAAAAATTGAGACAAGTTTTTTAAAGTGGTAAACTAAATGTATAGGAGAAAAACAAACATGATATATAAAAAGTCTTTTTACAAATAATATCCAAAATTACAAATTTATAATCAATATGAATTTGATAATAAGAGAGAGAAAGAGAGAGAGCCTCATGTTTATAGTGATGAAATGAGGATAATAAGTCTCTTTAAATAGAGAAAGAAGAATGGAGATGGAGTTACAATGAATCCAATTATTAAATTATTATATTACTTTAAGTCTAAAAATTGGAATATTCCCTTATAATTTTAATGTAAGTTTGTGCCAAGTGGGGGAAGGAGTTGCTTGTGAAAGTAACTATTGACAAATTTTGCCACCATTGGTCAAGGTTGATTACGTTCAAGGTTTCAAGAAGACTCCATTCATGGAGTGAAGACTCATTAATTTATCAAAAACATAATAAAACATTAATTATCCCAAAAATATTCTTAGGAACAGCTCATAGGCCTAAATTTTGGCATAAGTTTATTTTATTCCTCTAGCAAACTAGGTGCAAGATAGTAAGGGAATTTTTCAAATATTCGGTTCATGAAGGAGAAGAAGAGATGGTTATAATGGTATTAGGAAAATATAGAGTAAAATATTACCTTAATAATACATTAATTTTTTTTATGTTACTTTGGATTAAATTTATGAATAATTGTTAAGAAGGAAAAGTTCTCTAAAACCCTTCTTAAATCCTAATAGTTTAGTTTTAGGAGATGTGATTGAATTTTTAAGTTTTTATTACAATTTTGAATTTGTTTGATATATTATGGGGAATAAATAACATTAATACACCTTTATTAATAAAAATTTCAATGAAATTATTTGATAAATTTAAACATATAGGTTGTAGGGTTTCAAGCATGCAAGAGTTATAATCAAAAAAAGTATTTTTTGAGAGGCTTAAGTGATTGCTTGAGAATATAAAATGTTTTTAATAATTATAATGTATATTTAAGTTTATAATTAAAAAATATTTAGGTATTTATGCCTCATTAATCTCAATAAAATTCCAAAACTCAAACCTATAGGTATTTAAAAATCAGATTGTGCAAGCTAGGAAGCACTAAAAAGTGCATGTTTTAAGTTTTACTACGCAAAATATAATTAAATATGAAATTTAGGTATTTTTTGATGTCATTAAATATTTTAATTTTTTTAATGTCTTTAATATACCTTATGAGAGATAAAATTATAAAACACAGGTCTACACCATGAAGGAAATAAGAGTTTTTGACCAATTTTCTCATAAACGGAGTTAGAAATGAGTGTTTCATATCCTTAAATTGGAATAAAATGATTTTAAAGTATTTATAATTAAATTAAATATATAAATACATTATTATATAATTAAAAACAATTTAAATTAACCTTAGATCAAAGAAAAACATCTCTAGGTTACCTTGCAGGCAACAAACATGCACTTTTTTGTAATTTTTTGTTTGAGAGTTTGGTGAAGATTTTTTGATATTTTAAAAAATTTAAAAGTATTAAAAATTTATATTTATATAATTATAATATTAATATTTTATATTGAGTCATATAACTAATTTTATACCCCCAAATCCAAATGATATTTTCTCTAGGCCTAAAGAGCATGAGAGAGCATTTTTTGAAATTATATGTCGATTTTGGAGATTAATTTTTTTTTAATGTATATGTAACCATGGTTATTATTTAAAAATAATATTTATAATAATTATGTATTAAGATAATTCAAATTCATCAAGTTTTATGTTCTTATGGTGCATTTGACAAGCTTGTCAAGTTGGAGAAGATAGACATATCTAAGTGAACCAGTATGGAGTGATGTGATTATCGATCATCAAATTCACTTTCATAAAGGATATTTAATGAATAAAAACATAAATTAAACATAAAATATCTCTCCTTATAATATATCTTGGAGGAATAAAAAAATCCACAAGCATAATGAATGCATTGAAATCTTCAACAATCTTGCCAAGTCAAACACGTGTTTTTTCCTATTTAGAGATGAATAAGAGGTTAAGTGTTTGTTTTTAAAATGTCATAAATGTTGGAATAATATTTTAAAAAAAAATTTATGAAATATATCTCTCCTTATACACCCCCTTGGATATAATTTTTTAAAAATTTAATTCAAACAAGAAGAAGCCTTCACTCAACCCTAGGAAGGTGGAGAAGCAACATGAAAGAATGGAGAAGTTTAATTAAAGACTTGATCAAGTCAATCATAAATATTTTCAAGGAGGAAAATAATTAAAAAATAAACATGAAATTTATCTCTTACTACACCACCTTAGATCTATTTGACGAGGTTGAGAGAGAGAAACAAGCATGCAAGATACGAGGAAGATAGTTGAGGTCAAAATCCAAGATGCAATGAAGATAGTTGTGGTCAAAACCCAAGATGCAATGAATATAAATTAGTTAAATCACTATGTGTATGAAGAGTTTGATTTATATTTAATAATTTCTTTAAAATGTGTTAAGTTAATATCAAAAGGAGTTAAGTGAAGATGATCAAGATATATTCAAGATTGAAGACCATCAAATCATACATGAGAGACTTTGACTTTTTAAAACATTCAAACATGTTGATCTCTCTCTCCTACACTATATTCTAAGAAAATAATGTTTAAAACCTATATTTACTATGTAAATTTTTATATTTTTGAGGTATATTTGGTAGTGGAGTTGAAGGAAGAGTTAAGGATGACTAGACATGATGACTCATCCTTAGTTTTAGGGTTGCTTTGTTTCCTCTCTTCTTCCTTCATTTTATATATGTATGTTTAAATTTTAGACAATATATGGAGATTATTCTCTTGTATATACATAAACTCTACCAAAATTTATACTACATCACCTTTAAAGTAATAAGAAGCTGATTTTTCTTCCTTTTTAAGGTTGTTCATGATGTGTATGCCTAATATTCATTGATGTAACTTAGTGAAGGAGTGATTTTGGAATGTTTATGCCCAAATTTTTCACCTTTACACAGCATATGATAATTATTTTAGGTCATATCAAGTGTTTAATTTTAATTTCCACCTAATTTAAAAGTGAATTTTACCTATGTTCATTCCTTCCATGCTATTGTGAATGTTTCTCAAGACCTCTATAGGAAATACTAATGCAAGAGTCATTGTATGAAGATGAAGTGAAAGTTTGAAAGTTATTTACCTTCTCAAGTATGTCAAGTACAGTCATAATTGACCTTAACATTGGTGCATCACCTTAAATTTTTAGTTTTCATGTTTAAATTCAGCTTGAGTATTGCTCCTTTCACCCTTTAAGGACTATTTCAAATAATTTGGACTCACCCAAAAAAATGGAGTGGAAAAGAAATTCTCCAAACAATTTTTTTCTATATTAAAAATAAATTGGACTATTTCAAACCATTTGGTCACTAATCATTTCAAATAAATTTTATAATTTTGAATAATTAAAACTTATACCCACTAAAGTGGAGTGGAGTAAATTTCCTCCAAAAATAATTTTTCTATATTCAAAATAAATTGGACTATTTTAAAACATTTGGGCACATATCATTTCAAATAAACTAGAAAAATTCAAACATAATGGATTTATACCCACTAAAATAGAGTGGATAAAATTTTATCTGAAATAAGTTTTCTATATTCTAAATAAATTAGACTATTTCAAACCATTTGGACACATATCATTTTGAATAAATTTTACTATTTTGAATAATTTGGACTTGTACACACTTAAGTGAACTAGAGATTTTTTTTCTAAATTACAAATAAATTAGAATATTACAAACCATTTGGATAGAGATCATTTTGAATAATTTGAACTTTTCTAAATAGTTTTTACTATTCTAAATAATTTAGATAGTTTCAAATAATTTGTACTTATAACCACTAAACTGTAGTGGACAAATTTTTCTCCAAAAATATTTTTTATATATTACAAATAAATTGGACTATTTCAAACCATTCAGGATTGATCATTTTAAATAAATTAGACTATAAATGTATGATATTATGATGTTAATTGTCATCCATATGACATCAACATCCATAACACAAGTCCCAAAAATGATAGAAACAAAAATTGAGGGATAACTTCAGAGATAAAAGAAAAATAAGAAGCATACATCACAAAGAGAAATATAGAAAAACATTACATATCAAGGATGAATTTAGATCTTGTTACTTTTCATGTAGGTCCATGATTACTAGTTACTAAGATATTGAATTTTCTAGGTCCATATGCATCACATTCCTACATTGACCACCACCCAGTGCCTTAGCATTTGTCACATCCAAAGCATCCACCACACCCTATCTTGAATAGAAGTTGACCAAATAATGATCTATTGATATGAGGGAATATGTGTCAATTTTTTTTATGAAGGGGAGTAGATATGGTAGTGATTCCATGTAGGAATGAACATAAGGGGTAGCATCCTATGCAACCTCAACCATAGAAATGTAATGATCATGAAGCTAAACATAATGAGCTTTGAACTCTTGAAATACACTTAGAGGAACTAATCCAAGGTAGTGTGAACCATGAAAAGGTATATAAGGCTAGTTACCACCTCAAATCTAGTCAACTAGCCAATCAAGCCACACTAAAATTCTTTCCATACAAAGGCTTCTACAACTTAGCAATATTCCTTCCTATTTTGGATCACCTGAAGCAAGTTACTAGCAAATCATGACACCACATCTGTATTTGGGTTTTTAGTCTAAATATCATGAAATTAATCCTCTCCAATAATAGTCCAAATTGCCTCCAAAACTTCCACATTTAGAGTCCAAAAGAGCAAATGGAGTCTATAATCCAAGACACTATCTTAGAAATCCATTTTATGAAGCTATGAATGGAGCAAAAAATATTGGAGGTAATGAATGAGATTAAAACAACAAAATGCATCTTCATAGTAGAGGAAATTTATTCATGGTAAAAATTCAAGAAATAATGTTATGAGGAGAGATAAATACTAGTACTTAATTACTTTACGTGAGTTTTTTCCTATCATGACAAAAAACATTATACCTAAGAGATTATTATACAAAGATGAATTCAAAATTTATTTACACATGTTGAATTTCTAGTATGACAAAAATTAAATGTAGTAATTCTAACTAAAGTTCAAAAAGTGTCATCAATTACAGGTGATGTCATAGGTTCACCAAATCAATTCTTGTCCATTGATCATATACGTTATCCTTCACTACATCAATCACTTGGTCCACCCCATAATTAATAAGGAATTATGATTTTTTATTAGCTTCCCTAAAAAAATTGATGTTGACAAAGATTCCATTTCATCTAAGAGAGGCCAAATCAGTTGGAGGATATTACTAATTTTCCAATCCTTAGCATGCAAATTATGAATCACCTTCACTATGAGATTGGAATCAACTTCAATTAACAAGTATTTCATTCCACATTATCTTACAAGTTGTATGCCCAGGATAGTTACCTAGGGTTGAAATTCATTTTTGGTTCTAAGTGGGATGTTTGCTCAGGTAGCATGAGTGAGAGAACCAAAGAAATCTCAAATACTCCATCCCACTCCTGAGGCTACTAGATTTCCCCATGCTAATTAATAAAAAAATTATTTAAAGAAATGAGTAGGGTGGATTCCAAGGAGACCTAACACATAGATGAGATAAACCACTATATACCCTTGAACCATTTATAGGACATCATAAAATAAATTTAATGAGAGACACTTGAAAATTATTTGATGTTCATTGCAAAGATCTTCATGAGTAGATGTCAATATACTAATGGATCAAGTTGGGTAATTTCAAGTTAAACTAATGGATTATCCACATACAAGGGAATTATCTCTCAAAATTATACTCAATTCAATACTTTAAAGGTATTTCCAATTATAAATAAAATTGCATAAAATGAGACCAAAGTATTACTAAATTAAAATCCATAAGTTTGAAAAAAATGGATTACATTTGAAATAATTTAGATTTCATTTATATGAAATTGAGGATAATGTTATTAAAATTATGTTTTATGATTGTTAAATACAATCTAAATAATCATATTTCAAAGTTACATCATTCTAAACAATGTTTCATAGATGATGACATGGATTTTTGGTTTCTCCCAAGAATGTAATGATAGACATCATTTTGATTCCCCAATCGTTTTCCTCTTTTTGAATTCTATTTCCAGTGTATCTACTTACCATCACATAACTCATTTGTAATTTTTGTTTTGTAACACATTTTTGATAATTTAAATCAATGAAGACCATGTTGGAAATTGAAAAACTATATCCAGTGGTCCCTTTTAAAATAACTTCATCCAATTTATCTATATTTATATTGAACGGATTAGTATATTTTTCCCCAAACAAACATGAAATTTAAACTTGTGTGATCTATGGATTGAAATATTAGGCTCAAATTATTGTCCTCTATCATTGACCAAAGACCAACATGAGGAAAATACTTCAGTCCCACCTTCAAAATTTCTTTGGAATTATCTCAAATTTAGTATGACATATTTTATATTATATAATCCTATTTTCTTCTTGTAACATTCATTTCCATATCAGTTTTTTTTTTGCAAAATAAATAATAATTCATCCAACCATAAAATCAATAGTTTTTAGAAGTTGGGTTTAGCTCCTACATTGAAATCTCTACATTTAAAAAAAAAGAAATAAATCAATTATTAACAATATTATATTATAAGATATAACATGGAAATTTTCTAATAAAATGGTTTACATGTTAGATTGATCATTGATGCACTTTTGATTTGAATTTTATATTATAACATATAACCATATCTTATTTCATTTGACTCATTTTTTATTTGAGTTTTCTTGAATCTTATAAAGATTCATATAAATATATACATGCTTAGACACATGTAACTATAATCATCATACATTGATGTACAATTTTTATTTCTAGTTTTGTAACATACATATGCATATACATGTATATTTAGTACTTACATACATATAACATACATAAAAATTAGTATGACATATTTTATATTATATAATATTCTTTTCTTCCTAAACATTCATTTACATATCTTTTAATTTTTGTAAAACAAATAATAAGTCATCCAACCACAAAATCAATAGTTTTTAGAAGTTCGTTTTAGCTCCTCCATTGAAATGTCTACATTTAAAAAAAAAAAAAAGAAATCATTTATTAACAATATTATATTATAAGATATAACATGGAAATTTTCTAAAAAAATGGTTTACATGTTAGATTGATCATTGATGCACTTTTGATTTGAATTTTATATTATAACATATAACCATATTTTGTTTCATTTGATTAATTTTTCATTTGAGTTTTATTGAATCTTATAAAGATTAATATAAACATATACAAAAATATATACATACTTAGGAATATGTAAATATAATCATCATACACTGATTTATAATTTCTATTTCTAGTTTTATAACATACATATACATAAACATGTTTATAATGAATCCTCATAACTTGACCATAATGAAAACTTATTATGCATTTGTTAAAAATAGTTGTGACTCATCATATTCTGAAACAAAAAAAATATGACTACTTTTACAATCTATTTATGCCATTTAACATATGCACACATATATTTAATTATATATATATACCCTCCCATATTGAGTTATTTTAAATATGGATAATTCAACATTTGAACAACATTTGCATGGGTAAATACAATCACATTCAAGTTGACATAATAATAAAATGAATCCACAATTCTAAATCCCAAAATGATGCACTATATTTTATTATCTTCTATTGTCTCCTATCAATAAAGAAACATCCAATTATGATGTGTTTGAATGAATAAAAAAATTATATGTTCTAGTATATGAAATTGTATAATTACACATTCATTGAAAAGGGGTTTTCACCATTTTTTTCATTTTTCTAGTTTTTCAAGTTGCACTCTTTCATTAAGACTTTTGTTATTTATACCCTACAAGGAATATGTAATGTATTAATTAAAAACTCTCATCACCATTTGATTTGATATTTGTATTTTAAAAAGTGTCTTTTTGTAGAGTTTTACCTTGTGTTGTTTTCATGGATGCTTCAAGCTATAGAGCTATGTCTTGGGTTAAATTATTTGAGACACAAAGTTGTAGAGTTGTGTTGTGAACTATTTTAATTAAGACATAAATAGAGAAAAACATATTTTATCAATATTATAAATAATTTATGAATAAAAAATTATATAACTATAAAATATGCTTCTTACCTTATTCAACTTGTAATTTATCATGTTCATTAATTTGATTTTCCATTATTATTATTTATTCACTTTTATTCAATGTCATATTTGCTACACACCAAAAGATTTCTAAGCTATTTGGTTAAAAAATAAAGCATACATAATTAAATATTGTTAGCATGTTTTATTTTAAAAATAAAACATGATTATAAAATAAATTTAAACTTATATGAATCTGGTATTGATCAAAATAGTTGTTATAGTATTGGTTGTCATGAATCTATTAAACATTTTGAAAATTCAACATTAAAAATTATTTTTTATTCAGTTTCTATAATGAAAGATAAATTATTTTTCATTTTTATACAAGCACACACAAATCCAACTCTTGTATATATAACTAACACATCATATGTATATAAATTGTTTAAACTAGAGATAAGTCTCTCCCAAAAGAAGTTATCTAATTCATTTTTGAATGGACATTCTATTTTGTGTGAAATAATCATGTGAAATGGTTGTACATATTTATTGATGTCAACACCTTCCTCTAATTTATTTTATTATGAATGGAGGATGAAATATTCAATATAATAATTATTAAAATATTGATAAAAATTGATACCTATAATATTAGTCTAATTTAATCCATCACTATCTAGACTAGAAAGTATGACATCTGTATTTTTCATATAATGGAAAGGACCAACAAAATTTTAAGTGAGTTATGAATGTCAAATAAATGGTTAAGTTTATTAATTATGAATACATTGAAATCCCTAATAATAAATTTATCAATCAATGCCTCAAAAATTATGTGAAGATGTTCTTACTTAAAAAATTTAATGACATTCAAAATATCAATAATTATCAAATCAACATTCATACCAACAATGAACATTGCATTTAAATCTTCTAAAATGGATGGTCCAAGACATAGGGGTAAATAATGGTAGATAAACATTTTTTTATATGTCTTAGGAAGATGAAATCCATCACTATCTAGATATTTTATCAATATGCTTATTTAATTTGGAGATAATGCTTCCCAACTATTTTTATTTTTCGAAATAATTTAATTTAGGACACACAAATATTCAAACCTTATAATGGAAATTATATAACACTCCATTAATTTTTTAGGTGTGATTGGTTTGTTCTATTGGGAGTTTCATAACATGATTGGAAAAATAATATATAATTTTTGATAATATTTTACTTTATATCCTTAATGTTTTTCACCAAGTGTCTATGATATTGCACCCAAAGGTTTTCAACAAGGAAATAGACCATTTTTCCAATAAATCTACTAGTTTTATTTTTTGTTTGTTTGGAATACCTTGAATATTTATTAGTTAATTATACCAATCATATTTAAATATTATTTATATAAACCTATTAAAGTACCACTTTCAAATAAATCAAATGCCTTATAAAAACAATCCCAAATGGGTTATTCTATGAAAAGAAGGCATTTACTATCTTGTAGTTGTGTTGGTTTGGTCATTTGTGTGAAAAAGTGTCTATCTTGGTCATTTTTTTTTTTTGCCTTTTTTACCCTACTTAAAGATTATTCCAACCTCTTAGTTGGATAAGGTCACGTACAGATCAAACTCTTTCTACAAATGAAGCCTTATAGATTACTTCATTTTCTTCATTATACTGGTTACATATTTTGGGAACAATATGGAATAGATTAACTATTTTCACAAATGTTTCCCTTATAAATTTTTTTTTTTCTCAATGATAGTGAATCGTATTCCTCATTTGAAAGAATTATTTATCATGCTTTAATTTTTTGTTGACCATCTGTAATTTTGAACCTTGTGTTTTTTCCCATCAAATTTTCAAAGACTTATTTTGTATTAGATAATATATTGAGGTTTATTTGGATAAAAATCAATTAACAAAGAATCATTAATTGAAACATAATTATGTTTTACAAGTTAATGAATTATATAATTATATTAGCATCCCCCAATTCACATATCTCTATAGGAATGGTCAAGGCATAATTGCTAGAGGAAATATACCATGTAGAGAATTCACTATGTTTCTAATCATAACTTTGTACCAATAAAAGTGTTTCAAACTTTTGTTAAATCTTATATTTCTCCACTAGTGTGAGTGATTGTGTAACCTTTTTCAAATCTGCATATAAATATGTTTCCTTTACTTATCTTATTTTCTTGAATTTTTTCCTATTATGATTCTAGGATATCTTAGATGAATATTTACATGGTGTAAAGTGGAATAAGTTGGTGCCCCTTGTTCATATTTTTATTTCAACATGTTTTTTATTCTAAGGTCCAAATAATCTCTATCTATCAACCCAAACATTTCAAAGTTGTCATAATATTTAAATGAAACCCAAAAGTTTCACAAGAAGGAAAAACATTATTGTTTGTCAATTCCATTTTATTGGGTGAAAATTTATTGAAATTAGATGTATAAAAATGGATAGTTCCCTCTTATCTATTCCATAATTGTAGTTGGAATTGAATGGAATCTTTAAGTTCATCCTTGTCACAGGCAAGAATTAAATAAAATTCTTTTCTAGATATAGTGTTAAACAAATAAACATCTACATGCATAATTTTTAAGATAAACAAGCCAAAATATGAATCAGCAAGAGGAATTTGTTGTACCCATCATCCCCCTTTTCTTATTGAAGAAATGAGGACCCACATTTTTTTATATTTTGGTTGTTTTTATAGAGCCTTTCTTCTATATGTTTGTGCAAATTATTGAACAGATTGATCCTTAATATTTATACGTAGAAGAATCAAGCATGGTATTATATATTTTATGGACTAACCCCTATTAATGACTTTTTTGGGGAGATTTTTAAACTATGCATGTTTTTTAGGAATTAGTTTTATTTGTAAAAATTTACTTTTTCCTTATTCATTGGGCCTTTTGTTTGGGATTTTTATTCAGATATTTTACCTCATGCATTTTGGTATTAAAGTTTTTTATATCTGGTTTTCTATTCATAAGACATATTTAGTATTTATTCATTAGGTTTTTTTTAGACATGGTTTTATTCAAAAGAATTATATCCAAGATTTGGTTCTCAAACATTTTGTTTGTGCCTTTTTTTAGGACTTTTTGGTCTTCAGAGTTTTTGCAGTAGATATTTTGTTTGAATAATTTTTTTGAAATGACTTATATTTTATTATAAATTAGATATTTAGACTTTTTTTTGGAACATTTATTCCAAAAAAATTTGGTATTTGAGTTGTTTGTATCAAACAAATTATCCAAAAGCATCATAAGATTTATATACACTTTATAAATTTTTCTATTTAGACTTTTCAGTTGGGTATTGTGTATCAGACATTTTGTTTGAAGTATTTTGGTCTTTAAGAATTTTATTCAAGATTTATGTTCAAAATATTTTTTTGGATTTTTTTAAAGATTGATCCCAACATAAAACATGATTCCTGACTCTTGAATCTGAAATATTGCTATAATTAGTTGATAAAGAAAAAACTTCCTAATATTTGCTAAATCTACCTACCAACTAAAACCAATGAGATTTGAATTATGCATAGAATATGAAATAGGTGATTATTTGGAATTAATAATACACAAACTATAATTCAATGCTAAAATATATATACATGATGTGCAGCCATTAGATTCTTCATTTATTGAAAATAAACAAACTCAAACTTGACTACTATCCTACACAAGAAAAGCCCTAGCTACCTATGAGATTACTGCAAGTAAAATAGTGACTAGTAAAAAGGAAAATTTTTCATAGAGAATGAAAACAAACTTCAAGCACTAAACATAGTAGCATTCACATCTTTATCCAAAGCATTCATGTAAGCACTACCACCATCACCATTTTTTATATAAGACTTAACAAAATTCATGGATATTATCTTTGATACCACTATTTTCAATAACGTGTATGCCAAATACTCTAAATTATGGTAAGTTGTCAATTATATTGAAATATTTTCACTATATGAAAATTTATGTCCCACATAGTGACTATTAATCATAGACTTATTAATGCTTAAGAGATAAGGATTGCATTCGACTATGTCCAGCCTGAGGTGATGCCATGCATCAACCTCTTCTAAGACCTATTTTTCATAGGTAATGTTACACAAGATGTTTTTTGTAATGATGTGGATAACCAAATGGTCATAACATGCATTTCTAGAGCTGATTTTTATAGGTATTTATCACTACCATCACTAGATGCTTATTTAAATAAACATAGACTAGTTTCCTAGAATGAGGATAATTTAATGGAAAAGGTGTTGAGTTCATGGATTCTCCCCAAGTAAACCATGACATATAAAGGTAATAATCCCACTCCTATCATCAAATTCATGATAGGAGTGTGGATTTCCATGGCACTACCTAATAGGTTTTATGACATGCCCAACATCTATTTCCTCAATTTAGACTAGGTACTATTGTTACATATGATGATGACTAGTGATGCATCATTCACCTTGGGATAAATTATAAGATACCTACTAGGAGAGTAGGTCATTAATAAGGATAAGCAACCCAATTAAATGGGCCATTTTTATATTATGTCTTATCTTTTGGATGTTATCATGGGAATAGTGTATAAAGTGCTCAGTGAGGTCTGGATTCTAGCCACCAACTATAAAAAGAATCACATTTGTGATGATTTCTAATTTATGCATATTTATGCCTATACCAAGAACATAATTTAGATTATTGAAGATGTTTATCCTCAATTTTTAAAATCAATCCATGGGTCTCCAATGCCTAGAGTCGAAGCAACCATTGTGAAGACACTATCTAAGAAAGGTGATTATTTTATGTATCATGATTTTCAAACATAATGTTAATCTCCAAGTCTCCCAAATTTTGTACCTGATAAATTTGTAGAGCAAGAATTTTCTTTATATCTCTAGTGGAACATTGAGGAGGACTTGACCAAGAATAATAAAATCTCTTTCTATGAGCACCATATGGTCATTGGCAGGATGGTCTACATTATGAGGAAACACTTTAGAGAGGTGGCCAAAAAAATAAAGATTTTTAGTTTTCTATAGTGTCACATAGGGACTAGGATCCTCATCAATATATATATATATATATATATATATATATATATATACATATATATATATGTATATATATATATGTATATATATACAAATATATACATATATATATATATACATATATATATATATGTATATATATATATATATGTATATATATATATGTATATATATGTATATATATATATGTATATATATATCTATATGTATATATATATATATATATGTGTGTATATATCTATATCTATATATATATATATATATATATACATATTTAAGGCCTTGGCATCCCCTAATATAATGTCCATTATGATTAGGACTTTTTTAATGAATGCATAAAATGATGATGAGGTCTTGGAAAGGGAAAGAGTTACCAATTTGAAGGAGAATCATCTAAGGGTGATTCAACAAGAACCTAAAATTATAGAAAAGGAAATGAAAAATAGAATGTCACTCTTTGCAAGATGGATACCCATAAATTTTTGGAGTAACCAGCCCATGGAGTAGTTTAAGGATTAAGGATATCCTTCACATGGACTCCCTTTCAAGTTAAGAGATGTTAAGAAGGTAACAAGGGTGAGTGAACCTGATCTTATGGGATCTCTAAGGGACCCCATCAATCTAGATTCCTCTAATGAGGAAGGACAAGGACAATAACCCCTAACTTCTAGTTCAATTCAAATGCCTATAGCTACCCCTTGTCTACATCTTTAGGGGTATCAATAGATAGTATCCTCCTCACAACCTAAGACTACAATTTTCTACAAGAGGAAGCCTAGGATCCCCCTTATAGTCAATCCTATAATTGATAAATCACATAGCTTCCCTACCATGCCTCAAAAATAAGAAAAGGAAGAAGTAGAGGATGTTTAAGAAAAATAATATCTAGATGAAAAATTAGAATTAGAAAAATCCAAGGCTTTAGTACTTGAGGGTGATAATGGGAAATCACCATCTATAGATAACACCATATGTATAAAGGCTTTGCCTTTAGAGACCACTTCTTTACTCTCTTCCTCTATTCTTATTTTTATTTCTATATCAATTTCATCTATCATGAAAAATCCTTAAATAGAATTTGTTACTTCTACCCCTGATGATCTATTAATGTCCTCTTCTTTATTTTATTTTCCTATACTTACCCCAAAAGTTGAGAAGGACTCTTCCACTATTATTCTATCTTCCACCATTGTTTCTCCATTATCCACTACCATGACATCCACCTCTATTTGGGCCTTACCACTATTCCTTCTAGCACTACCAAAATTAGATCCTTGAAGAGGAAAAGGGCATCTAAGAAGGTTAAGATAGCCATGACCACTCCCCAAATCCATGCCTCATTCACCCAAATAACTCTCACCATGACATCCACCACATCATCCCAAGAAACCATTGTCACTAAGTTAAGCAAAGGGAAGAAGCCAAAACAAGTTAGCATAGTCCATCCAATCCCCTAGTATGGAGCTTTGAATTATTTTAAGATTATTTGGCCTTCCTTGCATGACATAATTATCAAGGTAGTAAAGAAGAAATAACTAGTTGAGGATGTTACAGATCATGTTATAGTTAAAAACACAAAGGTTATATACCCCAACTAGTTGATAGTTCCTATATGGGCCATTGATTTAAGAGCCAAGACCTCTCAAATTCCTAGCTTCAAAATAACAAAACTCCCATCTATCATGACCTTGTTTGACAAACCATCTAGGAGTATTCAGAGAGTAAGGAAGAGGAAGCTAGAAGATGATGTTGGTAGATAAATAATTTTTAAAGATCAGAAAAAAATATTTTCTTTAACCAAAAGACAAAATAGGAAATCATAGAAATCCCCCTATAATGAAGACTTCAAATCTCTGGCCAAAGCACATAAGAATTCTATGGTGGCAATTCATGAAGGCAAAGAGTTAGCTAGATAGGAATTAGAGGTAAATTTAGAACAAATAAAATAGCAATAAAAGATGGTACATATACCAACTAATATTGAAGTGGAGGTATAGGAGGTAACATCAAAGTTTTATAATTCTTTGGAAGCATTAGAATTTATGTGGTTCAAATTAGCCCCCCACGTTATTAATAACTACAAATTATTTAATTCTTTGAAATCTAATGAGAAAAATTAAATATGTTAATTATTTATACCAATAGTAAGGCTTATATCAATTTGGATATCATAACACCATTAGAGGCATCCAATTCCCTTAACATGGTGGTCATATAGATAGAAGAGGCCAAGGAGTGGTTGACAACTACTGGGGCTTTGCTCCCTAAATACTAGGATCATGAGGCCCTCATCCTATAAATTTCAAATGATTTAAAAAAGTAAAAAATCAAAAATTCTATAAGAAAGCTGATTAATAATATGAGCTTTGATCAACTTATTCAAGAGGCCTTATAAAATTTCAAATAGAGTCTACAACGGTTACTATCTAAGGACATTGAGGTAGAGTTGATCTTTTCTAGGAAAAGGATATTGGAGTTGTGATCTTCAAGATCAACTTCCATATGATGAAAACAAAGCATACAAATATTTTTGGATAGGTTGATAGGGTTCATATAGTCCTTATTTTAAATTTTGACATAATTCGATAATAACGTGATGTGTTACATAAATGTTATCTCAAGATAGAGGTGAAGAAGTAGACTCAAGATGCTACTTCCAGTCCTACATCGAAAACCATAGTTTCTACTCTAACTAAAGTCCATGTAGGCATGTTGACATCCATATAATCCTAAAGGGCCCTTTTTTTGCATTTAAATTCTATAGTGGTGTATATTATTTACTTATAGTTTTTTTTATGGTTTGAGTAATATTGTAAAAGTCACTTATTCTTTTTGTAAACATGCACACATTGCATGATTTTTTAAAGGTAACTTGAACAATCAACAACTATAATATAAATTTATATAGTTTTTACCACATTTAGAACTTAAGTTATAACTATGACATGTAATCTATCTTTTATGTACTTGTAGGATTAGGTGAACCCTTACCCAAGTCTATTTAAACATATGTAACCCATAGTTTTCAAGGATTAAAATATTTACAATATACAAGAGTATAAACAATTTTGATTATCAACTCATGTGTTTATGTATTTTATTTTTAATATTTATGCAATTATAATTATTTTATTTGGTTGTATGATTTAATAACTCTTAGTGTGAAAAATCTATGAAGGGGTTCTTTCTTGTCTTAATTAATATGCTAGTCTTAGCTATCTAGTAGCTATTAAAGGATTAGTAAATTATATTAATTATTGATAATTAGTTGATTGATTAATATTATTATGTCTAAGTAATTTCGTTTGATATAATTTTGTGTGTATGTATAATAACTATCTCAAATACCTCACCAAAACCTGAGCCATAATCTCCTAATTAAGGGTGTGCAATAGTTTCTCTAGAAGGAGAAACCTTTGACTAAGGAATGTGAGTTTCTTATATCAAGATTATCTTAGACTACTTGACCATGTCTGAATATGGGTGTGAAATATATTCTATCAACATGAATAGGTTTTGGAAGCACTTGTCCACTTAAAAACTAGTTAGAGAGGTGATTCCTGAAGCCACAAAGCCTTTCTTTTCTTCTCTACCCTTCCCTTCTTTTTTGAGTTTATTTTGAGACCTACCCACTCCAGATTAGTAACCATTCAACCACAAACTCATCTAGATTTTACTTCCTTTTATAACACCACCCATCCATCCACAAAACCTTATTAATAACCTACATGTCTTGCTTGCTATTCTATCACCTAGTTGTTAAGATTACATACATAAATCTCACTCCTTGAAGTGGAGTTCACCTACATTGAGATCCTAAAATGTTATAAGCTACCTCATTAAAAGATTGGCATGGTTAAAACCCACATCAAAATTTTATTTATATCACTATAAGGAGGGCCTTAGCATCTCTAATAAAATAGGTTAGTTTATACATAGAGTTACATTGGAGTCACCTAGGAGAGTGACTATATCTAATTCTCAAGTTAGTATTCTAGTCTCACC
Source organism: Torreya grandis (assembly GCA_037957365.1). NCBI lineage: Eukaryota > Viridiplantae > Streptophyta > Pinopsida > Cupressales > Taxaceae > Torreya > Torreya grandis. Next base: position 20,480 of record JARHVA010006468.1, on the reverse strand, counting down.
CTTGTCAAATCATAAGAGACATAGAGTAGTACCAACTATCCCTAATAGACATAGGACACCTTCCCTTGTAATAATCACTTCCCATATTAATCATCTAAAGTTTCAACCACCTTGGTTGGTTGGATCTACTATTTTCATCTTAGGAGATGTACATGACCTACCTAGGAATATTGAAAAGTATTTTCCATCTTTTTTTCCTTCAAGATCAAGAATATTAGAGGATCATATCAAATATCTTAAATCTAATCTAAGATTAATGAATATAATTAATGAGGATGTTACATGAAATATTTTTCCTTTTACACTAATGGATGTTGATTAAGATTTTTATTTAAATCTAATAAAAAATTCTTTCACTTCTTAAGATGCATGTCAAAAAGTAAAAAATACATGAAATCTAGGACATGATGTCTGCGAGTGAAGGTTCGAAGAGTTTGTTATTGGAAGATCCTTCCACTAAGGATCACCCCCCCTAATTTGAGTCCATAAGAGAAGGAGCAGGAGACGGTCTATGTAGGGGCTCGTTCTAATGTTAATAGGGTCAATAGATGTTTGCCACATAGTCTGGATAGGCTCGTACTAGTCATCCCTTCAGAAGCAGTCAAAGAGGATGTCGATTACTTGGCCTCACATGCATTGATCTATAAATTCCTTGGAATTCAAATTCCCCTATCAACCTTGGAAGCCTAGTTTCATCATTCATGGTAGGTAGAGGGTGAGTTTGGTATCATGTTGGCTGGTAACAACTAATTTATGGTAAATTTCTCTTGCATATCTGATAAGAATCAGATTTTTGAAGGAGGCCCTTATTTTTACAATCAGATTGGTCTTTTTATCAAACCCTAGAATGTGGGTTTTAACTCTATCAAGGATATTCCATCTCGAGTTCCTATATGGGTTCACCTATCGAGACTGCCTTTGGAATTTTGGGATGAGGATATCTTACACCAGATTGTGGCCATGCTTGGAACCCGAATTGCAATTGCACATCAATCTCTAGATAAGAAGGTAATCTCTTATGCTCGTATCTATGTTGATATTGATATAAATAACCCTCTACTAGACTCTATAGAAATTTTCCTGGGATCCTCTTCTTGGATCCAATAGATAGACTATGAAGCCATTCCCTTCAGGTGTTGAATTTGCCATGTATATGGACATTTACATTATCAATGCCCCCATGCTTCCAAAAGCACTAACACTCTTAAGGGTCTTGCAAGCTCATAGATGGCAAAGGATGGTATTAGAAATGGCCAGATTGATCATCCAAAAAAAAGAAATAGTCAGGCAGACAGTGCAGTAAAAGGGAAGATGCCATGGAATGCTTCCAGCTTGGAGCAAGGGCTAGCTGGAGCTTCTAGAACTAATAGAGAAGGGTTTATCCTAATTCAATGCTAAGCTAGGGGGCATGGTCATAAATGAACATAGCTAGATCAACAAGATACTAGTTTTAACCATTTCAAGGCCCTGGATAATATGATTATAGAAGAAAGTATTCCTAAAGTAGTTCAGAGTGAGTTTCTAGATTTAGAGGGGAGGAGCTTTATTCTAAATGGCACTCAGGATGGAACAATGCATCAGATCCTAGAGACCACACCTAGCCCTGAATCTAAGGCCCTTATAGTTTCGTCTACTTCACGAGACAAGATGGTCCCTTGGATAGAAGTTGTTAAAGAGGGGGGCAGCCCTAGTAAAGAAAAGGGGTCTTCACTTTTGTTGGGCCTAATGCAATTCCCATTTAAAAAAGTATCCTTCTCAACTCCTTCCAAAGCAGGCCACAAGAAGGACCAAGATCAAATTAAACTAATAAGAGATTTATTGGTAGAGTTGGGGGTTGTTAATACCTTGGATGAACACTTCCCCCACTCTACCTAATGATTATTTTGTCATGGAATGTGATGGGATTGAGTAGTACCCCCAGACAAAAATCTATTCACAAGTTGGTGATTGATCATTCTCCCGATATTCTATGTATTTAGGAGACCAAGCTTTCTATGGACTCCCTATTTACTTGTTATCTAAATATTTGGCCTCATTGGTAGTGTCAATGTATTGGTGCCCTTGGGAGTTTTGGGGGTCTTGCTATGTGTTGGGACCCTAAGAAAGTATTGCCGCTCCACTGGCTATCATGTCTCTCGGCCCTCACAATGGTAGCTTCCTCCCTAGAGACTGGGAGTTGATTTTGGTTACTAATGTGTATGCCACCATTGATCTCCATGGTTAGCTCATGCTTTGGGAACACATATGGTTCGTCAGGGACTGTCATCCTTTCTTGCCCTAAATTGTGGCTAGAGATTTCAATTTAGTTCTTAGCCTGGAGGAGAAGAGGGGAAATTTGGCCCGTTTGGGTCCTTAATAAGAGTTGCTTTGTCATAACATTGATCATCTTCATCTTGCTGATGTAAAACCCCTCAATGGGTTCTTTACATGGAACAATAGAAGGGTTGGGGAAGCTGCCATCTCGAAACATCTAGACAGGTTTTTTCTCTCTTGTTGGAAATTCAAGACTGGTGAGGGTCTGACCATTGGCCTATTAAGCTCTTTATTATCACTATTGTGGCTCCTAAGAAACCCCCTTTCAAGTTCCAGTTGATGTCACTCCATGACCCCTCTCTCCATGACTTGATGGTACAATGGTGGTGGCATGGAGGCCCGGCCTATGGCACTACCATGTATTCTTTTTCCGAAAAGATGCAGTATGTCAAAAGAAAATTGAAACACTAGAATAGTAATTACTTCGACAACCTCCACATCATGAAGAAGAGGACTCAAGACCAGCTGGATGTCATAACTAGGTAGATCTGTGACCTTGGGTTATTGGAAGCCCTTTGCACGGTGGAGACTCATGCTTCTATAGATTTAGCTAAGTGGGACCTCCATGAGGAGATTTACTAGAAACAAAAGGCTCAGATAGACTAGCTCCAGGAAGGGGACAAGAACACTGCATTCTTTCACAATTATTTGCAGGTCTGTCGGAATAGGAACTTCATTCCTTCCCTTGTTACGATGGATGGGATGCGCCTAACTTCCTTTCAAGTGATTGCCATGGAAGCTAAAACATTTTATGCTACTCTTTTTTCAAATGATTTACCCCTAGATGAGCTTGTTGAGACCAAGGTGATATCTTACATTCCTTTTGTAGTGACTTTGGAAATGAATGACTCCTTGATGTGGCCAATCGAATAAAGGTAGAGCTCTAGGACCAGATGGGTTCCCAGTAGAATTCTTTCAAGAATTTTGGGATGTTATTAGTCATGATCTTTTGGACGTGGTTCAAGAGTATTATGCCAATAAATAAATGCTCTGGGCTTTGAATGTGACCTTTTTAGTCCTAATTCTAAAGAAGGAGTAGGCTAATCAGCTAGATCTTTTTAGGCCTATCTCCTTGTGCAATGTGGTTTAAAAAATAATTACGAAACTCATTGTGGAGAGGCTTAAGGGCTATCTTCCCATAGTGATCTCAGAGGAACAAGGGGGCTTCACTGAGGGCAATCAAATCTTGGATGGAGTGGTTATGGCCTCGGAGGCTATTCATTTTATGAGCACCTCCCAGGATCGTGCCATGTTTATTAAGTTAGATATGGCTAAAGAATATGACAGAGTTAATTTGGGCTTTTTGAAAAATGTTCTTTCAGCCTTTGGTTTTGATCAAGCTTGGATTCATTGGGTTCTTAGTTGTGTAACTACCCCCTCTTTCTCAGTCCTTACTAATGGAGCCCCCTCTGAGCTTTTCAGCGCAACTAGAGGTCTTCACCAGGGAGACCTGCTCTCTCCATATTTGTTCATCATCATGGCTGAGGGACTAGGGTGACTTATCAAGTGTTGAGTGTCTCAAAATACACTTTAGGGGTGGCAATGGGGAAATGGATTACCCACCTTGTCTCACCTTCAATTTGTTGATGATACTACCCTGGCTGGGAGGGCTAAGATTATGAGGTTGAAGGATTTCAACTCACTCTAGACACTTATCTGGCAGCTTTTGGACAAAAAAATAATGATCATAAGTCCTCCATTTTTTTCTTTAACACCCTCGAGCCTATCCAGTAGAGGATCACCACTATATTGAATTTTTAAAGTCAGTCTCTTCCTCTCACATACCTGTGGGTTCTTATTGTGGTTGGAAGATAGCCTAGGCTCCTTTGGCAAAATGTGCTAGATAAGTTAAGATAGAAAGTAAACCACTAGATGCATAGATGGCTTTCTACTATAGGCAGGGTGACTCTCCTGTAGTCTATGATTCAGGCCCTTCTCAGTTATCGTTGTATGATTCAGGCTGCCCCAGGGTATTTCCTCAAGGAATTTGATGCCCTCTCTCACCAATTTTTATGGAGCGGTAATCTGCAAAATAAGAAATGGAGCCTTCTTAATTGGGATACGGTTTGCCAGCCTAAGAAGGATGGAGGCCTTGGACTACGTTTCACCATCTTGTGCAGTTAAGCTCTTGCAGCCAAACTCTATTGGCATTGGTGTACCTATCAAAATCATCTCTGGGCCCATATTCTATCTCTCAAATATTTTTTGGATGTTCATCGAGTGGACAACTCTAGACTTCCTCTTAAGGGAAGAGGATCGATGGTATGGAACACCCTCAAGCATGGGGCTCTATTGGTGAAGTGAGGTCTCTTTTAGAGATGCAACAACGGTTTGTCAGCCCTATTTTGGAGTGATTCCTAGGATGGGTCTCCTCCTCTTTTGTCTTCTCATCCAACTTACAGGGACTATGTGATTCTTTTCTTTCTACTAGATGGGACGTGGTGGCCCATTATAAAGATCCCTTCAAACTAGGCCCAGCAGTGGGATACAAATGGAAACACTCCTTAGATTGGTTGCCTAGAGGCTCTTGGGAGGACCGGTTAGAGCTATCCTAGCTTCTAGCTTCTAGAGAATGTAGCTTCTTGCAAGATAAGGATGTCCTGGCCTGGGGAGGTGATTACTCAGGGAAGTATTCTATTTCTTCTAGGTCCTTGGCTTTGATAAAGTAACTCTTAGGTGATGTGGCTATCTCCTAGGGGAAGAAGGTTTGGAATCACTTCTCCTAGCCTAAATGTAATTTTTTTCTCTAGGTTCTAGTCAATAATAGATGTCTTACCTAGGACAACCTCTGTAGGTGTGGTTTCTAGGGGCCTTTTATATGTGTATTATGCTGCAATAGTGAGGGGACTATCTCACATCTATTCTTTTAGTGTCCTTATGCCAAACAAATTTGGCATGCCTGGTGGGGTACTTGGGGCTGATCATGCTGGCATGCCTCCTCTTTGTCTAAATTTTGGGATCAATTTGGGTAGCCTCCTTCCAAAACTTCTTTATTATAGGTAGCTTGGTCTACTGGCCCTTCCTTCATTCTATGGAACATTTGGCTAGAACGGAATCGAAGAATTTTTCAGGGTATATAGTGTGAGCTTGGATTTCTATGGAGGAAAATCACAAATTCCCTTCAGGAGACCCTTCACACTAAAGGAGTGACTGTGGCTGAAATGGACTTAGTCAATGCTAGAATATACTTGTGTTTCACTTTCACTCCTCCCAAAGATGTCCCCCTTATTCCTCACACTCTTGTGTATGTTCGCAGGTAGCTGTCGGTCCCTGTTGACCAGACTAGGTGTTGGTCTCCCATAGCAAATGGAATGCTCAAAGAGAACATAAATGGTTCATCATTGGGAAACCCAAGACCTACAGGTATAGGTGGGGTGGGGCAAGACAGCTCTAGCAAAATTTAGTTTATCTTCTCCATCCACAAGGGCCACTATACGAATAACCTGATGGAATCTCAGGTGATCTTAGTGGCTATGCAACAGTGCTATCATTTGGGCTAGAATAGAGTCATTTGTGAGTCAGACTTGCTTGTTGTGATTAACTTGTTGAATAAATAGGACTTGGAGATGGTGGATTGGCATCTTGCTGGAGTGGTCTTATAGGTTCTTCAGCTTTGCACTTTTTTGGAATCAGTGTCCTTTAAGCATATCCCTTGGGAGTGGAACGGGGTGGTTGATTGCTTGGCCAAATGGGCCTCTGAGCAAGGGCCACCTTGGAATATTTCTAATCAAAGCATGTTTCCCTCAAATTTATCACAAAAGCTGGCTCATTTGGTTGACCAGGATAAAAATATGTAATTCTCTTTGTGTTTGCTTCATTCTTTAATAATATTTTTACCCCTTTTTTAGTTAAAAGATGCATGTCAAGAAAATTTTCTTGTATAATTTGGATAGGTCACCAGCCCTAGATTGGTATATCAACACTTCAAAATCATAAAGAGGGAGCCTAATGTGCTTATATACACTTTTGATGCAATATTCTAAAATATGTATACATGTTTAAGCCTAAAGTATCAATTAGAAGAAGCATTAACATTAGATATGTACAAGAATACTTTGGATCTAAATACTATGATGTTCTTGAGAAGATCAATCACTAACACCAAATTTGCATTATCATCTAAAGAGGACATCAACATTGATAGGCATTTCAATCCCTAGGTGCCTAGCACACTTGAGGTTAACAATGGATTCCTAGCATCAAATCCAATTCCACATGTAAAGTAAAATGTTCCTACATTTAATCAAAACTAGTTATATATGCTTCCTCCTTTAACACATATAACATAGCCAAATTATGGTTTTTTAAACAACCATGCACAAGGTAATGGTTACCAAAAAAATCAACAATTGGTAACATCTTTTATTGTTATGCTCTAGGGCTATGACTCTATAAAGGTAGAGTTGGATGATATTCAAAAGATGGTTCAAAAGCTAAATAATGACACCCTCAACATGAAAATAAATATGGGAAATGCTAATGGCCCAAGTGATAATCATAACTCTAGGTTATAAAGGTATAATATACCATTGAATAAGCCTAGAAAAAACATAGAACAACCTAACAAGATTCTAGGGATCAATATTATAGAGGAATCTCTATTGAATTGGTGAAAAATCCATAATACTTCTTAGCATGGTGAGCTTGATTGTGTTAAATTTTGTACAACATTTAAAATCTTTCAAAGAGAAGTAGTAAGGTAGGACTAAATGCATAATCGGCTATAATCCCACTAGGATCATAGCTTTCCAATCACTACCATGTTCTTTGAGACTCATGAGATTCCCTTTCCAAGTGAAGATTACAATGTACCATAGGACAATACTAATGATATTCATGCTTTCTAGTGATTCCAAAAATGTGGTCACAATCTAAGGAATAGGTAACCATTCACAACTTCTATTCCTCCACATAACACAACCATTCCACCTAATCTTAAAGTTGATAACAATCCACCTCCCCTACAATGAAATGATCAATCTCAAAATAAGGAGGAATATATCAAAGGAGGATACAACATCATTGAAGACATGAAGAAAATAAAAGAAAATATTTCTCTTCATAAATTAGCTTAGATCACTAAAAAAAGAGATACTATGTAAATATATCATAGGTAAGACCCTTGTAGAAAGGACCAAAACATATATAGATAAATTGAAAGCTACTGACACTAATGTCATCTATGAAAGGAAGCTAGAAGTTCCACCATTTTTGATGATTATTAGAGCACTTGGTAAGAATATTCATAATTGTTTAGTTGATTCTAGACCCTGAACAATGATTATACCTAATTCTAGATGTCAAAAGCTTGGTCTATCTCCAATCCCTTTTAAGAGAATATTTTCACAATTAGATAAAATAATTGTATTAGTGGTGTAGGAATGAACTAATGTATTATTGAAGTAGCATCTAAAACTTTAGTCTAGATGACTATTAATATTATAGTAGACATAATTGAAGGCTATGGACTATTTCTATGTAGGGACTGGTCCAAAATGCTCAGTGGGTGTCTCTATAGACGTATCTCACATATGGATACCATGGATAGGCATTGCAAATCAAATATGGATAGATATGGAACCAGTGATGAAATATCCTATCATAGAGTATAATGTGATTATTGAAAAGTTGGTAAAGTATGAATCTCTTAGCCTTTCTATTTTTTATTTAACTACATAAAATTAAATACATGAGCTAGAATCTAAAAACTCCAATCAGCTATGGACTTTACACTTTGATTGTGAAAAATCCAAATAAAGATCAGGCATAGGAATCAAATTGGTTGATACATAGGGGAAGAATTTTTTGGCATCATATATATTACATTTCCTTTATACCAACAATAGGGTTTAATACAAAACTTTAACTCTAGGATTGTAATTTGCACTCAAAAATAGTGTAAACTAGGTACTAGTGTTTGGTGACTCAGAGCTGGTGGTTAATCAGGTTAAAAATAAATACCATTGTGAGATATATTATTTGAGAAGTTATAAACATAGATCATTGAACTTGATTGATATTTTGGAAGATTTCAACATAATAGTAGTTCTTAGAGAGAAAAATCAAGCTATAGATTCACTAGCATTTATTGCTACTAATTTGGAGCCTCTCCAAGAATCTAAGGTAAAGAGATTATCTATTTATCTAGTATCTTTTTCTTCAATCCTTGAAAATATAAATATTTTCCATGTCTTTGATGATGATCAGTAGGTCATTTAGTTTTTAACCAATTCAAGACAATTTGTATCCCAAATCATTGATGATAAGGAAGTCAATCACCTTTGTCAATAGGATTCATATAAGGAAGGTATTTTATAGCTCAAAGAGAATCATATCCACATTAGGTTGGTCTCCTTAGAAAGACCATTTGACATAGATCCTCAAGATGAATACTTTAGGAAGCCCAAGGTTAATGAATCTAACTTCAAAGGGAGAATCTAGGTGATGAACATAGCCCATGTTATGTTAACATTGGCCTTAGCTACACCACAAAATAAAGATAATGAATAAAGGATTTAATAACTCTATATAAAGATGTGATTACTTATACTTATGAAGACTTGAAATTTTATGACTTTAAGCTCATCACTCCTAAAATTCATTTGAAACCAAACCATGAGCTGTTTAGATAGAGATAGGAACCACTGAATCCTATCCTAGAGCCTCTTATTCAAAGAGAAGTGGAAAAAATGCTAAGCACAAGAATAGTCCTCCAAATTAGACATTCTACTTGGGTGGCTAATTTGGTCCCAGTTAAAAAGAAGAGCCGTGAGAAAAGGTTGTGTTGATTTCAAAAACTTGAACAAAGCTTATGAAAAGGAAAACTATTCCCTACTATCTCTAGTTGAAATAATACAGATAATAAGTGGTTCTAATATGATTTCCTTCCTGGATGGATTTTTAGGCTATAATCAAGTACTTGTATAATCAAAAGATATAATGAATACTACATTTACTATGAATTACGGTACTTATGTATATAAAATGATGTCTTTTGGCCTAATAAATATAGGACCCACCTTTTAGTGAGCCATGGATCATGCATTTAAAGGATTAATAGGTAATTGGATAATCATCTGTATGGATGACCTTACTACATTACCTAAGAATAGGAATTACCATAAAAGTCATTTGCATTCAATCTTCAAGAGATGTAAGAATTTTAACATCTCACTGAACCCAAAGAAAATCATATTTGGAGTGACTAAAGGTAAGATCTTAGGACACATCATTACCAAGGAAAGAATCATCATGATCTAGATAGAATTTATGGGATTTTAAAGATTGAACCACCAAAAAACTAGAAGGAGATCAAGTCATTATCTAGGAATATTAAATTCATAATGAAGTTTATCTCAAGATTTGTGGAGATTGTCAGATCCCTAAATGCAATGCTCAAGTAGGATGCTAAAATAGAATGGATAACTGAGGCCTAAAAGTCTTTTCAAGACATTAAAGATGTAATATCTCAAGCCCTAGTATTATTAATTCTAGATTTTATGAAATATTTATACTTGTATTCATTTAATTTAGAGCATACAATTGTTGTTTTTATAATGCAAAATAGAGATGAGATTGAGTATCTTATTGTGTTTATGAACACCAATCTAAAGGATCTAGAACTTAGGTACTCCATGATTGATAAATAGATTTTTGCTCTTGTCAAAGCAGTAAATAAATTTCCACACTACATATTGAGGAATAAGACTATTACGATCATGATTGATCCTTATATTAAAATCACCCTATCATATAATTAATTAGGAGAATGCAAAGGCAAGTGGATGGCAAAGTTACAAGAATTCAACATAGAAATAAAGTTTGCTAAGATTGTTCATGTTTAAGGCATCATTAAAATTATGAATGAATAAGATCCACATATTATTATTGATGATTTATGTGAAGATCAAGTATCTAAAGGAGAATGGTATAATGAAAAAGTATAATATTTTCTTATAGGTACTTGTTCCCCATAATTAAACATAGAACAAAGGAGAGCTTTGAGGCTAAAAATTGTTCATTGTATGATCAAGAAAGTATTTCTATATAGAGGAAACTATGAAGAAATATATATTATGTGTGTATCTATAGAAGAAGCTAAAGATATTTTGTAAAACTTGCATCATAAGATAGGTAATGGTCATCCATCTAAGAATACCACAACCCACAAGATCTTAAGAATGGTTTACTACTAGCCAACCATTTTCAAGTATGCTCACGCTCATATAAGAATATGCCATTAATGATAAGATTGAGATAATAAGGAATTACATATAATAATGCCCTTATAACCTATTATTGAAGGAAGGTCATTTACCCAATGGGGTTTAGACTTCATTGGTGTCATTAACCCAAATTCTCAGCAGGTCATAAGTTTATATTCACTATTATAGACTATTATACTAGATGGACTGAGGCCATAGCCACTAAGAATTTTAAAGAACAAGATGTTACTTGCTTCTTAGAGGAACACATACAAAATATATTTTGTACCCCCATTTCTCTAGTTTGTGATAATGGACTAGTATTCATATCAGTTGAATTCACTAAATGGGCTCATGACAACTAGATCACTATCAAGTCATCTTCTATCCATTACCCTCAAGGAAATGGATTGGAATAATAAAATAATAAGAACTTGATAGATATAATTAAGAAATAAATTGGTGATAAGCCTAGGTAATAGCACAATTTACTTAAGTATGCCCTTTGGGTAGACCAAACAAGATACAAGTATGCCTTTAAAACATCACCCTATCTATTGGTGTATGGATGTATGCTAGTATTCCAAATCATGTTGAAACTACCAACTTATCAATTAATGTAGGATTACATGAAACCAAATGATAAAGTAGAGTATCAATTATTATACATAATATAAATGGAATATTCAAGGATTGAATCCCTATAGACCTTTAACAAACACCAAAACATAATCAAGAGATGGTTTTATAAAAGAGCAAAGGTTAAAGCATTTAGGATCTTAGATCGAGTGCTTCTTTGTGATAAGGCCCATGAAAAGAAAAGCTAACATGAAAAATTTTCCCCACTATGGATTGGACCACATTAGATTTGATAGATCCTATGCAATATTGTATTTCATATAAAATACCTATAGGGAAATGAACTCACATATCTATTCAAAGGACATTTTCTGAAGCATTAATTCATAGTTGTACCATTTGAAGGTACCCCCAATTTATGAAAAACTATGATAGATGTAGGATTAGGTTATATTTCCTTATTTCCTAGAATAAGTTTATTACTTTCTTAGGATAGATTTCCTACTTTCCTAGAATATATTTATTTTTTCTTAGTGTAGTTTTGATGTTTTCTAGATTAAGTATTTTATTATTTCCTATGACAATATAAATTATGTTATTATAACATAAAAAAAAAGCTAAAATCACCTAGCTGAGCCCCTTATCTTATGATTAAATAGACTTATAGCATAAAAGGTAAAACTGTAAAAAGATTCATAACTTGGGAACTATTCATAAATTAGGTATATTTATGTGTTTAGAGTCTTCATGATGTAGGTATGTAATCATGAACCATTCTAGATTGTGTCACAATTGAATATTTCTACCAGATATGTGATAGTTGCTCTCAACTACTTCATACGAATTTAAAAAGTTTTATTATTACATTGGATCAAGCACACTTATTATATTAATACTTGTTGAGGATGATAAATTATTGGTGTAGGTGTAGTTGGTAGGGACGTTCTAGCAAATCATTTTTTTATAACCATACCATCTCAGGGGGTTCCATCTCTCCTCTTTCCATTCTAATAAAAGAAAAGTTAAATAAGAAAAAAAAAGAATCAATGAGTTAAAAAGATAAATTAATAAATCCAAGACAATATATAAAGAAAATAAAAAGGCTCCCATGATGAAATAATGTCATTGTACCACACATCATGATTAAGAAAATAAAGGGAAGAGAGGGAATCCAATGTACCTCTATCAAGGCTATGGATTCCTGGCTAGTAGCAAAATAATGCCTAAAATTCCCTTGATTTAATAAACTTTAAAAATAAACTATAATAGAACCTACAATTTCATCAATCCTTTGAAAATCTCATCATAACAAGGGTTAAATATACTTCTCCTTTATCACACATAGATCCATGGATAAGAAGGAAAGTATGTTGTGTGAATATACTAAGGAGTCTCTTTCATATTTTTTATTCTAATATTTTTTTGGTGGCACTGTTCATGTTTGATTTAAGATTACTAACTAAAGTTATGGGTTCTTGAATACTTAGAAGTATTCCCCCTTTAAGTCACCATTTTTCGTACCCAACATCTTCATTTTCTTCTTACAAAAATGAGGACCCACTTTTTTTAGGTTTTGGCTGTGTTTATTGAGTCATTCCTCTATATGTTTGTGCAAATTATTGAATGGATTGATCCTTAATATTTATGATTAGAAGAATCAATCATGGTATTATAGATTTTATAGACTAGCCGCTATTAATCCCTTATTTTTGGGAGTTTTTAAAACTATGTAGGTTTTTCAGGACTTAGTTTTATTTGAAGAAATTTTCTTGAGCTTTATTCATTGTGCCTTTTGTTTGGGATTTTTCTTTAGACATTTTATTTGATGGATTTTGTTCTTTCATTTTTTTGTATTATATTTTATATCTAGAAAACTTATTTCACATTTTTTCATCAAGATTTTTTTGAACTTGGTTTTATTCAGTGGAATTATATTCAGGATTTGATTTTTAAAAAAATTCCTTGGGCTTTATTTTTGGGACTTTTTGGTATTTTAGGTTTTTGAAGTAGACATTTTGTCTAAAAAATTATTTCAAAATGACTTATCTTTTATTAGAAATTATATCTTCAAACTTTTTGTTTGAAACATTTGTTTTGAATAGATTTGGTCTTTGGGTTTTTCATATCGAACAAATTGTTTGAAAGAATCATAAACTTTATACACACTTCTGAAATTTTTCTCTTTGAACTTTTTATTTAGGCATTGTGTGTCATACATTTTGTCTGATAGATTTTGGTCTTCAATATTTTTTTTCGAGATTTGTGTTTGTAATATTTGTTTAAATATTTTATAAATCTCAATCCCAACACAAAACCCAATTCATAACTCTTGAATGCCAAAAGCTTACTATACTTAGCTAATAAAGCAAATACTTCCAAATATTTTCTAAAGCTACCCACCAAATAAAACCAATGAAATTTGACTTATGTACAATATAAAAAATATGTCAACATTGGGAACTTATAATGCACACACTAGGATTCAATGCTAAAAGCTATATAAGTGATGTGTAGCCATTTAAGTTTTTATTACTTACAAACAAATGAACTCAAGATTGACTAGTATCTTACACAAAAAAATCCCTAACTACTTGTGATATTAGTACAAGTAGACTAATAACTATTATAAAGGAGAATTGTTCACATAGCATGCAAGTGAATTTCAAGCACTAGACATATTATCAATGTAATCTTCATCTAACACATTCAAGGGAACATTTCCACCATCACCTATTTCTATTAAGGACTCAAAAAAATTCATGGACACTATCTTTGATACCACCGTTTTTGATAATAGGTATGCTAACTACTCTAAATTTTGGGATTTTGTTGATTCTATTGACATATTTTCACTAGATGAAAATCTATCTCCCTCAAAGTGACTATTCATCATAGACTTATTAGCTCTTCAAATACAAGGATTGTATTTGGTTTTGGCCAAGCTTGAGGTGATGCCCTGCATTGACATCCTTTGAGACCTATTATTTATAGGAAAAGTTACATAATATTCCTTTCTACACCATATGGATAACCATATGGTTGTAGCATGCATCTTTGAAGTAGATTTTCAAAGGTATTTGTCACTACCAGCACTAGATGCTTATTTTGATAAACATAAACCAGTTTTCTAGAATTAGGATAATTCAATGGAAAAGGTTCTAACTTCATGGCTTCTCCCAAGGAAACCATGAAATACAAAGGTAATAATCCCACTCATATCAAAAATTTAGGATGGAAGTGTAGATTGACATGGCACTAATTAACAAGTTCTATGACATGCCCAACATCCATTTCCCTAATTTATACTGGGTACCATTATTGCATATGATGATGACTAGTGATGCAACTTTCACTTTGGTTGATATTATAAACTACCAGTTGAGAGATTAGGTCATTCATAAGGACAAGTAACCCACTTTGGTAGGATATTTTTATATGATGTTTTACCTTTTGGATGTTATCATGAGAATGGGGTATAAAGTCTTTGATAAGCTATGGATCTTGACCACTGACTGTATCAAGAATCACATTTTTAATCATTTCTAATCTTTACATATTTATTCCTATACTAAGAACATAATTTTGATTACTACGGATGTTTATTCTCTTGTTTTGAAATAAATCCATGGGTCTCCAATGCTTAGATTCAAAGTAAGCATCATGAAGACACTATCTAAGAAAGGTGATTACTTTTTATATCCTTATTGCACTATTATCAAGATCATTAAGCATAAGGTTAATCCCCTAAGTCTCCAATAGTATGTACCTAATAAATTGGTAGAGAAAGAAATTACTTTCCAGATTTGGTAGAGCATTGAGGAAGAGAACCATATGGTCATTTGCAAGATGGTCTACATAATGAGGAATCACTTTGGAGACGTGGGTGGAAAAAGAAAGAGTTATCACTTGCCCATAATGTCACACAAGGATTGGGATACTCATGGCTATATACAGAGACACATTCAAGGCCTTGGCATTCCCTAGTAGCATGTCCATTATGATTATGACTTTTTATCCATGAGTTCACAAAATGATGATGAGGTCTTGGAAATGGAAAGAGTTACTAGTTTGAAAGAGGATCATCTAAGAGTTATTTAACAAAAAACTAAAATTATAATAAATTAATTGAATAATAGAAGGCCACTCTTTTTAAGATGGGCACACACATATTTTTGGAATAAATAACTCACAAAGGAGTCCAAGGAATAAGGAGATCCTTCACATGGTCTCAATTTAAAGTTAAGATCTATTAGTAAATAACTAGGGGTGAGTGAACTTTATCCTAGTGGAGATCCAAGGGATCCCATCAATCTACATTCTTCTGATGAGGAAGGATAAGAACAAAAACACCTAGTTGATAGTGAAATTCAAATGCCTATAGTTAACCTCTAGGAACAAGAGTATACATCTTCAAGGGGAGCCATATATGAAGCATCTACCTCAATTTAGTAAGGATCTTCCTCATATCTTAAGACTACCATTTGATATAAGAGGAAGCTTAGGACCCCCCTTACATGAAGTCCTATAATTGAGAAATCACATAGCTTACCTAACATGACTCAATAAGTAAAAGAGGAGGAAGTAAAAGATGTTGAAAGAGAAGAATATTTGGATGAAGAATCATTATTAGATAAATCCAAGTCTCTGAGCCTTGAGTAAGATAATGGGAAAGCACTGGCTATGGAAAACAAAAGTATAAAGTCTTTAACTTTAAAGACCACTTTTATGATCTCTTCTTTTATTACTATTTTTGGTTTTTGTATCAATTTTAATCTATCTTAAAAATGACTAATGTGTAAGTTTTTACTTTCACCACTAATGATCTTTTAACCTCCTCTTCTTTCTTGCATTTTTCTTTACTTACCCCAAAAGTTAAGAAAGACTCCTATACTATTGCTCTATCTTCCTTAATTGTTGCTTTATCATCCACTACTATGCCATCCACCTCTATCATGTCCACTACCATAGTAAGATCCTTAAAGAGTAAAAGGGAATATAAGAAGGTTGAGACAACCATGGCCACTCCCCAACTCCATATCTTATCCACCCAAATTACTCTCCCCATGCCATCCACCACATAATCCTTGGAAACCATTATCACTAGCTTAGTTAAGGGGAAGAAGGTAAAACAAGATATCATAGTCCATATACTACCCTAATATAGAGGTTTGGATTGATCTTAGATTATGTGGCCTTCCTTGCCTAACATAATTGTTAAGGCAGTAAAGAAGTAGTAACTAGTTGAGGATGTTAAAGAAGAGGTTATGGTGAAAAACACAAAGGATATAAACTCCAACCAGTTGAAAATTCCTCCATGGGCCATTAATTTAATATCCAAGAACTATTAAATGCCCATCTTCAAAATAATAGATCTCCCATCTCTCATGACCTTGTTTGACAAACCATCTGGGAGTATTGAGAGGGTAAGGAAGAGGAAGCTGGAAGATAATACTAGTAGAGAAATAATTTTTGAAGAGAGGCAAGAAGTCTTTTATTTAGAAAAAAGATAAAATAATAAATTGGGGAAATCCTCTATAATTAATAATTCAAATCTATATTCAAATCACATAGGGATGCCATGGTGTTAATTCATGAAGACACAAAGTTAGATAGATAGGAATTGGAGGTAAAATTAGAGAAAATAAAAGAGCAACAAAAAATAGTGCATATACCAATTGGCATTGAAGTTGAGGTGAAAGAAGTAGATTTAAAGTGTGATAATTATTTAGTAGCATTAGATTTTATGGGGGCTAAATTAACCTCCCATGTTACCAATACTCATAAATTATTTAATTCTTTGAAATCTGATGAGAATAAATTGAAGACATTAATTATTTACACCACTAATAAGGCTTATAGCCATCTAGATATCATGACACCATTAGAGGCATCCAATACCATAAACATGGTGATCATCATAATAAAAGAGGCCAAAGAGTGGTTGACAGCTACTAGGGCTTTGTTCCCTAAATACTAGGATCATGAGGCCCTCATCTACAAATTTTGAATGATTTAAAACTATCAAAAGACAAAAATTCTATAGGAAAATTGATCAATAAGATGAAATTCAATTAGCTTATTCAAGAGGCCTCAAAAAGTTTTGCGTAAATTCTATAAGGGTTATTGTTGGAAGACATTGATGTCGAGTTGAGCTTTGTTATAAAAAAGGTGATTGAAGTTGATATCTTCAAGATCAACTTTTAGATGTTGAAAATAGAGCATGCAAAGCTCCTTGGATAGGTTAGTAAGGTGCATAGACCCCCTTATTTTAAATTTGGACATAATTCAATAGAAATATGACATGTCAGATAAATGATAGCTCAAGATATATGTGAAGAATAAACCATAATCAACCTACCACTTCTAGTCCTACATCGACAACCATAGTTTCCACTCTAACCAAAATGCATGCAGCCATGTAGATGTCAAAATAGTCATAAAGGGATCAATTTTTTTTAGGTACATTCTATAATAGTGTATATTATATATTTATAGTTTTCTTATGGTTTAATAAATATTGTACAAGATGCATATTATTTTTATAAACATGCACACATGTCATGATTTTATTAAGGCTAAATTGAACTGTCAACAACTATAAGATAACTTTATACAATTTTTTACCATAGTTAGAACTTAAGTTATAACTATGACATGTAATATATCTTTCATGTAATTGGAATATTAGGTGACCCCTTCCCCATGTCTATTTAAACACATGTAACCCACATTTTTTAAGGGTCAAAAAAATTTCAATATATAAGAGCAGATGCAATTTTGATTGTCAACTCATGTGTTTATGTATTTTGTTTCCAATGTTTGTGTAATTAGGATTATTTTCTTTGGTTTTATGATTCAAAAACATTTAGAGAATAAAATCTATGAAAGGGGTTATTTTTTTATCTTGATTAATATTATAGTATTATATGTGCAATATCTATTAAAGGATTAGTAAATTACATTGATTATTGATAATTAAGTTGATTGATTCATATAATTAAGTGTGTAGAAGTGCTTTCATTCTAAATATTTTTTTTTGTATCTGTAATATCTATCTCAGATAACTCACTAAGCCTAAGCCATTATCTCCTAATTAAGGGGGTATAATATCTACTCTAAAAGGATCAACATTTGAATGAGGCCTGTGAGTTTCCTATATCAAGATTATCCTAGACTGCTTGACCATGTTTGACTGTGTGTGTGTGTGTAATAGCTTATAGTAACAGACATAGGTTTAGGAATTAGTTGTCCTCTTATAAATGAGCCATAAAGGTGATTCTTGAAGACACATAACCTTTATTTTATGATTTACCTTTCTCTCCTTCTTTGAGATTATTTTGAGACCTACCCACTCTAGATTAGTAACCATCTAGCCACCAACTCATCTAGATTTAAATTCCTTTTAGAAGACCACCCATCCATTCAAAAATCCTTGTTAACAACTTATATGCCCTACCTACTATTACATCACCTAGTTGTTAAGATTATATACCTATAACTTGTGCCATGGAGTGGAGTTATCCTTAATTGAGATCCTAAAATATCATAGGCTACCTCATTATGAGACTAGTGTGGTTAAAATCCACATCAAAAAACTTATGTCACCACCATAAAAATAAAGATGGTGATGTGGATTTAATTGTAGTTTTTGTAGTTTAAATGGTATTATATCCAAATTTTCTTCAATTGAAGCCTTATTCTAACTTTTAAGTGTAGGATTTTCTTTCTCACCTAAAGACATTCTACAAATCCATTAAAATGATTTAATTTTTTTTATAATCTAAGTTGCATAATGTATCACTTAAAACATTATATTTAATTAACTAGTGATAGCTTATATATCAATAAATTTGAATTCTAATCTACAATATGAAATACATATCAAATAGTTATAATAAATACAATAACTTGCACATAAACTTAAAACGTATGACCAAATAAAAAATAAATTATATATAGAGAAATATAAAACTCATTCATAGAGGATAACCTAAAAGTTGAATATGTATTTATATCATATTAGGCAATTACTAAGCATATCCTAAAAGTATAACACCATACATACTTATGTAGTTGACTCAGTGAGCTAGATGTCCTTTTTAAAAATAGTCACTATTGAGTTATCCTTTTCATTGATAAGCATGTTGAAGGTATCTCTTAGGAGATACCTTCAACATACCATTGAATTTAAGAAAATGACTACAAGGGAATATCCTAGCCAAAGTAGGAATAATGAAAGGAAAGTGGAGGAAAGTTTAAATATATGTATTAAATGTATCAAGAATTATAAGTAAATAAAGACACAAACCAATATAAATTGATAGGCAAATCAATCTACAAACATTTATTTCAAAGGAGAAAGAAAAAGGGGAAGTATTTTTCAAATATTCAACTTAAGGGGTCTAAGGTTAGGTGTTAAAACATTATAAAAATGTGGATGATCTATTATCTGAGTTTTCATCATTATTTAAAAAATATAAGCCATCTCCCACTTGTGGGACAAGGCATCAACACTTATCACTACTGATGATATGATGTATAGATCATGAAGTATGATGCATATGAATCAACACCAAATTCTTACACATGTTATGAACTATGGGAAGCTCCAAGTCATTTCATTCAGTAAATTCCTAAAATTTGACAATAAGATATGAAAGGTTGATTGTATTATAATATTTGATAACATGGCTAAATTTACAAAAAAAATTATAACCACTGCCAAGATGTACGAACACAACACCAAAAAAAACAAAAAAACTTACAATTATTCCTATATCACAATTTTAGATAATTTAGTGCCAGTCTTAAGCCTAAATAAATTGTCTTTTGCCAAAGGACATGTTCTCAAAGTCATACCCATTGCCATGACACATGAACTACTGAAGTAAATTTAATTCAAACCAATAAAGGGACCTTCTGTGGAATGGTCTTAATGAGACACTAATTGAGGTTTAGGGTACCTAGATTAGGTGAATTATGTGGGAACAAAAATGACTAAGAATGGGGGTAAATCAATATTCAATTTTTTTTTTTATCAATTTCACTTAAGCAATCATGAAACATTCAAAAAATCATATAGATCTAACAAGTATAAGCACCTATCCACATCAGCATGAAACATATGAACATATAACATATGTGGGAAGCCCTCAATAGGAAGAAAACCTATTTATACCTAGAAATGGACTACATTTTTATAGATAAACAAAAAATTTAGTGAATCACCAATTTCACAAGGAGCATCAACTCCAACTAGCCAAGTACCCATTTGACTAGGATTTAGCAAGCACCCACTTACAAGGAAGCACAAACTCCCTAGATGAATCAACACCAAATCAAACACATAATTTATTTGGTAACCTTAAAAATACATTTTTTCTC